>VDFB02166540.1:0-22707 GCA_007258455.2 Sequoia sempervirens | reverse complement strand
TATCAAAAAGTTTGGGAAAAGGATGATGGAACTTCTAGAGATCAACAACACATCAGATTTGATGTCGCAAATCTATACTGTGGAATGAGAATCCATTCATTAGGTACACTTCAAATACAAGTGGCTATAGAAATTCTGGAATGCGGTCCAGACCACCGTCCCAAGCATCCTCACAAATGACAATTATCACGTGGTATTTGTCCCCTTGCTGCAGTTACATTAGGACACAGGTCTGTTGGATTAACCAGACCGTGCAGCACAACTGTAAAGAGAGAAATATCATGCTACCATTATTAGAAAACTCACATCTTAAGACCGGACAAATACGTAATTTCGATTGAGGAAAGCCACTTGTTGCCTTCGACCAATTGAGCAACCGTAACTCCGTTCGCCTCGGAAGTGTGAGAATATGATAACCAGACCAATTTACGCGCTCGGCAAGACCTGAGCCCGGTCCATAGTTCATGTACTCCCCATAGTACAGAGTGTCCAATGCGAAGCATGATGAATCCCATTGCGCCCAACCCTGTGGCTCAATTATGTCGTGTAGATAACATTACATGAATACAGTTCGAGAGTACTCTTTCCATGGCCTACCCAGATAAGTTGGCACGGGAACATAGTCAGGGGCACTGGTCACATTGCAGTCATGAATAGAAAATCCAGTGTTCTCGTTCTTCCCTGAGCTGTGATGGTAATCGTCTGCTTTTCAAGGGGTTTCCTCGCCATTCTTTTGCAGCTCTGGAGGACCGCCGCTGCATTGCCAAAGATGAAATCTACCGTGCCGTAAATTTCACATTCCTACAAAACTGGCGAATAGAATGAACGTAGAGAGTGTCATGGTAACCGTCAAAGCTGCAAAGGTAGAAGACCGAGAAATCCGATCCTGATCGAAGGGCCACGGCTTGGTGTTTGTATGCGCCCGCTGTGTTCTGGAAGCCAATATCTCGAGCTATAAATCCCGCGCCTTTCACAGCTGCATTTATGAAAGAAGAGACATTAGTAAAGCAAGTTATTTCGAGCTCTAGGAGGTGCATTGATAGCTTAATACAGAGAGCGGGGAGTAATACTTCATATTCTTGACGCTCAAGGGTTCTAAGTTCCTTAGCCTTGAACAGGTCCAAAAAGTAATACCCTGCATCAGAAAATGGGAAGAACAATATGTAACCCCAACAACTGACTATAGTGCCAAGACCAATGACGTCAATAGTAAATGGAGTGAAAGTTTTGGAAATGCGTTATTTCCTCAACAATACGTGGTTACTTTAAGAGGCTAATAATTTAGTGGTAGAGCATTTAACAAGAAATGAAAAAGTCTTGAGTTTGAGTCTTAGTTGGTCAATATAAAAAAAAACATTGTATTAGAGCGACTAGAGTGGTTTAATGGGGTGTTGGAAATAAGCTATATCTGGATAAAAAAAGACTGATTCTAAAGAAGTCAATAGTTAAATGGTAGAGCACTCCAACAACAAATGAAAGATCATAGATTTAAATCCTAATTGATTCATGAAAAAACTCAAAGAAAACATAGACGATGAGACTATAATGGGGAGGAGTTAAGTGTTGAACCGCAACCTCACACACCGGCCTTATTGTCTTTGAAAGGATAATCCAACTTCCTAACAAATTAACCAGTAAATAACTCATGGGAGTGAAAAAAGTTGGAAATAAGCTATGTCTGAACAAAAGATGGATTGGTCTTGAAGAGGTTAATAGTTTAGTGGCAGAGTATTCCTTTTGGGTTTGAGTTCTAATTGGTCAATGAAGAAATCAACATAGTATTAGAGCAAGATCATACAAGGGACCTCAAACATCTAGAGTGGCTTAAATGGGGTATTGGAAATAAGCTATATCTGAATAAAAAAGTAAACCACAACCGAAGAAGCCAATAGATCAATGGTAAATCATTCAACAACAAATAAAAGATCCTAAGTTAGAATCTTAACCAATTCATGAAAACTCAAAGGTTACTGGACATATTAGAACAGCAACTCACATTACTGATCTTATTGTCTTTGAAAGGATAATCCAATCTCTTGATTATAAATGAATTAGTTCAGTAATAAAAGAACCTACCAATTCTAACTCGAAATTTCTATGATTAGAATCCCCCTTAAAAAAAAAAAAACAAAAGAAAAAGAGTCAGGGCCTATAAAGACTACACAAATTTAAATGGTTGACTAGCTCAACTACGAATTCATGGTTTTAATTTAGAACCGAAAATCAACCGTCCGTATTATTAATGGACAAGCTATCATGGAACAAAGACTTCTTGCTTGCACCAGCTATGATGACAAGGATCTTTCAACCTATTTTAAGTCAAGTTTATCTGGAAGAGCGTTAAAAAATAAATAGAGAAATTGATTGTGACTTCTAACCTCAAATGCCGAACTAATTGACATCTAGTACATACCCAACAGCAAATGTAGGATCCTTAGATTAAGCTCAAACTTCCCTGATGTACGATTAATAGTAATAAAGTAAAGAGGGATACTTCACAATGACACCCAACGAAGGTTGCAGAATGGTAAGTGGTTGTGCCGTCTACCACACTTTTATTCCCTGTAACAATGGTGGAATTCATCCCGTCGCCAATCAGCATGACATTGATCTTCCTTTTGCTGATCTCAACGTTCTCATAATACACGCCTGCAGTCACATAGATGACGTACCTCTGATCGCTCTTTTCAGGAACATCGTTCACGGCGTCGGTAATCGTTGTGTAATCACCGGAACCATCCTGAGCCACCACAGCATCTACCTGTACATCAACAGTAATTTCCTGTAGAAGCCTCCGATCTGCAGCGGAGAGCCAGTGTGGAAAATCATCACCCTCGCCATGCCTGTCGAATAACAAACGGCGGTTATGAAGAGTAGACTTGACATCAGCTACATTTACGATTGCTACAAACATGGCAAGTGCAGCACTGATTGACTGGGAAATTCGCTGGTCTGCAGCTGAGATTTAACGACCCTACTTGTATTGGCAATGCCTTCAAATGCAGTCCTGACGGTCAGACTCCACTTAGAAACATGCTGACGCTGTTCGCCTGGAAATCACTGGCAATGAAATCCAGACTTGGATACATGCTGGTTAATTTCATTCATGTGATCGGCCGTATCGTCCAAGAGGTCGATACAGTCCAAAGAGCTATCTGCTCTAATCCAGGCGACGCTCTCCCAGAGAGCCCCAGAGCTAGGGTCGATGTCTTCTGCACTATACCGATTGCTGCTTGAACGGCTGCGTTGAGCAGCTGTGTGGGAACTAAATTAGGCAATCCTGGTAAGCCTGCGAGACTTGAAGCACAAAGCTCGGCTCAGACGCAGTCTTGCGCCGGTGCCATGAAATCGTTAGAGTAGGCTAGTGGCAGTAGCAATAAATTACCATTGCCATTAGCGCTACCATAGGTTTAGCTTTAAGTATGACAAGATCTCTTTCTTTTTCTGATGATACAGGAAGCTTTCTTTTTGGTGACGATGGAATCTATTGTTTCTGCTTTGGGGCCCCCTATATGCTTCTTAGTCATTACTGGCCGACGATTTTAATAATATTAGCTGGTAATTATTCATTCGAAGAGTCCTTCTGATATTAGTCGTTGGTTAATGATGTCGGTAAGCATAGTTACATTATGTTTAGGTAAACTGTCAAACACCGCGGTATTTCCTTTCCGTGCATGTGCATCTATTTCAACGCTTTCCTTCTTTATGGTACAGGCTTTACGCGGATACATGATGCTCGTAACCCAAGAATTTCTCGCTTTTCGTTCCTGTCATTCAAATTGCGAGGAATGGAATGGATTCCCTTGACGGTCGGTGCACGAATTTCTTATCCCTGGGGATTCATTTATGACGTGCGCGTTATCTTCAATAAAGTTAACTATAAAGCTTAGAGGATATCTTAATGACAAGGAATGGTTCTCAAGGACATGGGCAAGCCAACTGGGCTTTGCCAACGACCAAAATAATTTGGCTTTCGAACGTGGAAAAAAATAAATCATTTTTGAATTTCGGTTGTTTAGAGCAGCCGACATCTACTTCTGTGCCACTCCGTTGTGGCATATGCATTTTTGAAACTTATTAAGAACAAAATGCTACTACTATTGAACTCTACAGTGGGCGAATGATCTCATATTCTAAACTTTTCGGTGGGCGGACGGTTTCCTATAGAAATAATAGATCGCTGTGTTGTCCTTAGCGTCGGTTTCTTTATTGTTGAGATTGAGGGCACGAGGAATAGACTTTAATATTGTAGAGTGGAAAATTTGCACACTTTTGCTTTTATGTTCTAAATTTGCACATTTATTTGTTTTATGTTCTTTAGGTTTATATATATATAGTCGAGTTATTTTAGAATATTTTTTTTATGATATTTTAATTAATAAAAATGTTTTGAATGTTCTTAAAGTGTTAATAGATTTTATTATTTCTTTAGTTGGGATGAGTTTCTTCATTTATTCACATGTCAGCATCATATATTTTCTTTAACAAAAATTAGGTATTAATTTTCATTAATCAATAATCTATATCAACAACCATAATAATTAATAAACAACACATATCATTTACACATTTTAAAGATATTTTAAAACATGTGTTCCTTTCAAATTGAATTAAAGGGTTCAACAAGAATCAATGACTAGGACATCTATTGTTAGAACACATCATCTATTGTTACTCTAATCTACAATGAACTTGGTCTTGAGACCTAACCAAGTCATAAGGAAATCCCAAATTTTAACTCTTGTATAGCTACCGTGATAAATCTTATTAGTACCACCCAATTTTCCATACTTTAGATATACATCCAATAAACATTAGGTGAACATGTTTTGCAAGTATCAAAGATTTATTTATCTTAAGGATAGTCATGCTAATTTTATAGAATTGTTTTAGCTAGAAAAAGTGTAAAACCCAAAAAATGTGACTAGATTATTTTTCATTTGTACAAATATTAGACCAATAAATAAAAAAATGCATGCAATGTAAGAAAATTATGGTGAACTTATAATTATCACTCATCAAGTGCATTAAATAAAGATCAATAATAGTACTACAAGTACATCTCTAATGATCACATATACAATGGGTCGCGAAATACAACTTATTGATCTAGTACACAAGTATACAATAGACCAATAGCCATATGCCACATATCCAAAGTGGAATTCAACAATATACATCATATTAGTTTAGAAAAGACACTAAAGATTAATTCAATGTAAACTAATTTATCCAAGCTTCCAAGCTCTTGATAAGTATTGGGGAAGGCATTGGAACCCACCAAGAGAGGGAATTCCCTCCCCATCCATCATTCAAGGTTAAGCACCATTAATAATCCAAAAGTATGGCACAACATGAAAGTAGTGGTTATATATTATTTAATGCATTCCTTAGTCATCAAATAATACGAAACTATAGATCAAACATATAAACACATAAAAAAGGTTCACAACACATGTACCAAAGATGCATAGAAAAATAACCAAAATATAACACTTCACGACACCAATAACAAATAACATCAAATACACATAAACATATAAATACATCAAAGAAGAGAAAATATAATAAAAGAGATCATAAAAACACAAATATTGTTGCAAATATGTGTCTAACTGGTGTTGTCATTGATTTCAACACAATATAGGTTGTTTCCATGAAAGGACACAAGTGATTGTATGTGTTCCTCAATATGCTCGCATGTTTAGGATGTAACGGTGCTCGTGATACTACTATGTTGATCCTATGCATATGTGGATCTAAAGTGTTACCGGCGACATCCATAAGTGATATATCCTAAATTACAACTACTAGTATTGATGAAGAGTGAAAATTGAGTTCGTGGTTTGTGAATCGATTTGACAGAGTTGGTTATCTATGGACTAAGAGAAGTTTATTTGCTTCGTAGTCCTCCATTGATTTGCTTCAGGTCTTTCGAATTTGGAATAAGGTCTTTAATGGGGTCATCTGTGTTCCATCAAGAGTGCTCATAGTTTGGTGCTTTGGTATGAAGATTTGAGTGAGCCTCTGGTATGCTATGTTCCAAGTTTGTGCATTCGGTAAGAATGATCTAGTAGTTTGCTCTGCATTTCTTGCATATTGAATATTTTTGTCTACAGATTGGAAGCTATTTAGAGGCATGTCTAAAGTTGGTATGTTTTGAGTTCGAGCATCTGTATGAAGAGTTGAGTGAGTTATGTTCACTAGAATGAAAACTGCTTTATCTATACAATTGGTGGTGACAGAGAGAATGTATTCTGCTCTGCATTCCTCTGTATTTACATCTTTTGATTTGTGGTTTTGGAATTAGGTTTGTAATATTGTTATGTTCCCTCAACTCAAATGGTTCTTAATTTGGTAGTCTGGAAGTGATCTCTTCTTTATGACAATGTTGTTTGAAGTGTTTTGGTTTATAAACCCTATAGATAATGTTTTCAAAGCTTGTGTTGAGATTGTAATGAGCTTGTGGATGTCTCCTTATCATGTTTCTATCTTTTGATTAGTCCGCAAGATGATCGTTGGCCAGTGTTCACACTTGATGGTTTGGTTCGTGTGAACACGGGTTTCAAGTCGGTGATCAACATGTGAACAAAATTAGATCGCTTAACTAACTGACATGTGAGCATTTAATGAAGATGATGCAAAAAAGTGACATGCTCGATCAAAATAAAATATGATTGAATGAACACAAGAGGAAATTAAATGCATAAAAGAGAGCTAAATTTGGTAAATTCTTAATAACAAGGATTGATTGGTGTGCAACTCGATGTGAGATATGGAAAATCTGATTGGATGCCATCATTAATGAATAGAACATTATGTGGGTAACTCGATGATCTAACATTTTACTGATGTTGGTGTTGGCAATTAGGATTGCACCCTAAGCCAAGTCAGACTTGCTTATCCTATTGCAACATGGAAACACTCTCTGATTTGTGACTAAATCAATGAGTGAGAGTGAATCTCTAGAGTGGGTTGGTTCCCTCTAGTAAACCACCTAATCTAAAGACTTTCAAGGGAAAGGGGTAGGAAGAAAATTGAAAAGTAAATCCTACAACATTCGATGATTAACCAAAAATTCAGTGGTCTTGACAACTTTATTCTCACAACAATCTCTTTTAAAGCTTTGATTCTTACAATCCTACCTTGAAACAACCTAATTCAACAGTAATTTGCACAAAGGCTCACTAATGGAACACTAAATGCAACCTGAATTAGAATAGACTCCTGAAAAAAAATTCACAATTTAACCAAGACATAAAGAGGTTCAACTCTTGAATCACAGTCAACATCAATTGATATTGTAAACTTTAGACAAGAAAATGGGAAGGAGAATCCTATTGTTTTATTGAAATGAAGAAGTACAAGATCAAAATATGATTCAAAAGTAGTTTACAAGTTTCTCTTCAGTGAATATGAGAGCAAGAAACATAATTTTGAACTCCTGAGAAATCAAAATTTCTCAAACTTATAGCCATCAAGTGACCCCAGTAGTGAAAAATAGAAAAATCAGCCCCACTGTATCTCAAAAAAGCAACTCTTCTCCATTTTCAAGCTCCTTAGAAAAGCTTAAAAAATAGTGTCATAAACTGCTCCAAACTAAATCAAGAAGATATAAACTTTCTATCTCCAACAAGTTGATCCAAAAACCCCACAAAATCAGGTGCAAACAACTCAAGAACTGAAATTAGAAAGTCCAGTTTGTCATCTCTTTTCCAAATCCGCCCAAGAACTCCAACTCAAAATAGAAAATTTCCCTGAGGACTTAAGTGCACCAACTGAATTTTAAACATTAATAATCACCAAGGTAATTTATAGAAATATTACCTTAGGAATGTTTTACAACATCTGTAGTTTTAGAAAACAATATAGAAACCCACCTAATACATTTGATTTTTGCATCTTGAGTTCAAATATTTTTCTTTTTTGTAGTTTGAAAAAAAATTAATGTTTGGAAAAAATCAAAACACTATGTGAAGGCTGGACTATGTATTTGATTTTTCTTATAAAAAATCATAAAACTTGATTATGAGCCCTAGACCCAAAGAAAAAATCCCTAGGCATGGACAACTTGACCTAGTGAAAGGGGCAATGAGTATATGGATCACATGAAAAACATAAAGGTAAGGTATGGTTTTGTTTGATTTTCTTTAAAATCAATAAAATGCCTAAGGCATTGGTTCGGTCTAGGAAAAACATATGTGATGAGGCATTAATAAGCATTTGCTTTTTAAAAAGAATGTGATTAAAATCACATTCAAATTGAGCACATGGGGAAACCCTAACACCAAAACTGACCCCTATCTCACATTTTGATCATCATTCTTCACTTGGCAACTTGGGAGAAAATAAGGCTCAGCATTTGGCCACCATGGAGAACTATGGTTTGAGTTGGAACTCCACCATTCGAGCTACTTTCATGTCAACTTTTGGTTGAATCTCTCTCTGCATTCGATGATAAGTCTTTTGCTGGAATTTTAATACATCCTTTTGACTTCATTTGAGGAAGAAAATGGGCCCATAGGCCACGACCATGACTAGTTTTTTTTATGCATTTCATGTGTTTTATGTCTTTGTTGCTTTCATGATTTGTTTGGCTGCCATGAGAGAGCTCTGTAAAAAAATTTGTGAAGGCTTGGCCATGGGCTTGGATTGGTTTTTCACCTACAGCTATGGTTAAGCTCTCTTTCTCCATTTTTTAATGTATTTCCCTTTTAAATAAAACCTTGACTTGAGCTTCTTTCACAAAATAATGGGAAATATGCAGTGGAAAAACTAAAATCTCAAAGCACAGGCCACAACCATTCTTTTGCATTTCTTTAGTTTTGTAAAAAATGATTTATTCTTGGCTCAACCTAGGTTGTAGAAAGTAATGGCATTTGTAAAGAAGATGAAATTAGGAGAAAACCATACATTTTTTCTTTGTTTCCAAGGGCTTGTAGACCCTCCATGGCCATGGCCATGGCCATACCATGCTCTATTTTCTAAAAGCTCTAGTGTTCGAATATACTCAAACCCTTTGTTGTCTCTATATTTGGACTTACTCTGAGATAAAAACCCAAGTGGGTTTGGTGTTTTGTGAAGAGAAAACCTCCTCTCAGGTTGCGGCCAATAGAGTACTAGCTAGGGTTTCAATGTATTTTATATTTCTCATATGTTTTTTGAATATGCATAAGCAATATGTTACTTCATTTCCGGGTTTGCAAACCCATCATGGCCGTGGCCATTAGCTCTATTAACTTCATTTTATGTTTGCATGCTCTTCTGGTAATAAGCTTAAAACATATTGATTTGCTATGTAGTTGTGTTTACAACACAATACTTTAAATGGGTATCACCATTTGTGAAAGAAACTTACTCTCAGGCTGCGACCATGAGAGCTTAGTTGGGTCCATTTGACATTTATGTATGAGCTTGAATCTACCTTTATCTCTACATTTTGAATCTTCTTGATGTAAACCCATGTGGGTTTCCTCTTAAAAGTTCAAAACTGGGCATCATTGCATTTGTCTCCATTTTGAAACCCTAGCTTGTTTGATATTGGCGAGCACTATTTTGAAAGGCAGCAATGACTTCATTTTTCTAGTTCAAATACATATTGTTGTAGCTTCACTTGCTTTCCCTCATAATGTAAATTTCACTTAACTTAGAAATCATTCTTAATGAAACAAATTGTTGTCCTTGCACTATTTGTAATCTCTCCTTTCATTGCACATATTGTTAGCAATTACTTTCCTTTCATTCTATTTTGCTTGAAGTGCATAAACACAATGAAGCTTAGCTTAATTTGATACTTTTCAGTTACTTATCAAAAACATGCTTTCTATTCCATGCAATTTACTCACTGTTTAGCATGATTTGGCAATGACATTTGCACACATTCTTACATAAAGAAAACACACAAAAGCTTCTTTTGTTCTCAAATGCACTGTAAATTGATGCCTCTATTTCAGTTACTTTGTAAGGCTGCACTCAGCCATCATGGTATTTTTTGTAGATCATCTGTTGTTTATTGCCATCCATTCCATGCACTTGAATGCTCCATAAATGCACTTCAATCTTTTACTTTATCACAACTTCATGTGACAATGCAATGAGATAGTTTTTATGTATCTGTAGCATCCATTATTTTGAAACCAACCTTGAGTTTCTTTGTATTCCATTGACATCAATGATGTTGTTTCACACTACATTCAACTCAAGCACTAGTGTATTGTATTTTCAGTTCAAAAGTGCTTCTTTTCCTTCACCCTTGGCCTTCAAGCTTCGTTTGTAGCCACTTACAATTTTGTTTTTGAATGAAGTCATTCTCTCTTCTGTACTCTTCATGCATTTTTATCTCTTAGGTAGAAAATGTTGATGTGAAATTTTGATCTATGCATAGAAGATTTTTAAATACAACACCCTGATGAAGGTGTTTTGAAGCTTGTCAACTTTCTTCAGTTGCTATTGTTGATTTGCAAACAAGGTATTATGTATGCCTATTCACTATCTCATTCCATGATGATGCACTTCTTATGATGATCTACTTGAGCAATTGATCATTTATGATCTTCAACTCATTGCACTTTCAGACTTGATTGTCCTAAGTGGTCAATTGCTTGAGTTCTTATGACACTTGATGTACTCCTTCTGATGCATATCTCTTTTGATAAATATTGATTTTTTTCTTTTCTCAACCCCTCTATGGAATGTTAAGGGGTAGCATGTCGAGCTCAACCCTTCTAGGAGCCCGTTTTACACCACATGCTTTAAGTTTTCAAAATAGATCAACAACATGGCTTTTCCTATACCTGCACAAGAAAAAAAAGTGTTAGATTGAAACAATAAATTCAAATTTTCTTATGACGTTTCCTCCTTGGTATTCTCTTGCACTCCTCTTGTCTTTGCTCAATTAATTCAATGCATCATAAACAATATTCTAAATTACTATTGATAGATCATGTAGGAGGATTCATAACTCGAGCTCTAACAAACATTCAAACACTTGTAGGTTCACTTGGAGGATAGGAGAAGAGAGGAATGCACAACATTGAAGACAACTCAAAGACATGTTTAGGCAATGATGGCTATGTTCCCTCTTATGTTCTTTTTTCTCTTTTTAATCTTTAGTAGTGTAGTGTACTCTTTATGATTCATTGTTTCAACTACTCCCATGACTTGTGTGGGACACTTGATTCTCTTTTTATCCCAATGAATACAAAACAACATTTTTTGCAATTCTTTTTCTATTTTGTACTTCTCTTTTGCAACAAATGTATGAAACATTGTGTAATGAAAAATTGAATATAGAATGAAGTACTTTCTTTTATATTTCATGCAATATCTAATGCTACAAATGATGAATGACAAACTGAAACACATTGCACTTTATTTTAATCTCAAAACTCAAAACATGCAATGGTTTAAACTGTTGGCATATGGCTTCTAGTTTTGTCATTGATGGAAATTAAAGTAATTGATTTTGTTTGCACTGTAGTATTTGACTATACTGGAAGACAGAGTGAAGAACAAGGTATCTGGTTGAAGCTTGAATCTATCAAGTAGTTTACATTACTAGGTTATCAGTTTTGGTTGTGGATCTCAAGAAAGTTGATTGGGCATATGAGATGTCTTACTCTCGAGTTTTGTGCTGTTGCATCATTTGGTGTACAAGTTAGGAGATTTGGTTGTTCAATCTTTTGTTTATCAATATATGAAGGCCAACTAAGCGAATGTTGGTGTTGCAGATGTGTAAGATGGAATTGTTTAAAGTATTTTTGTGTTTGAAAATTTTGTTTTGGGTCCTAGCTATGTTGTGGTTGACTTTGGTGGATGCACATTAAATGTTATTCATGATTTGAGCTGACAGTTGGGAGATTTTTCATTGAAGCCGACATATAGCAATTGAATTCTTGGTAGCGGATATGTATATGAGATCATTAATTCATTTTTGGTGTGCATGTGTGTGAGTTCGATATATGTTGATGTGTGTGCGAATATCAAAAAATCAGTTGAGTGAATTTTATTTGTGTAGAAGAGGATTTTTGTGAAGCGAATTAAGGCAGAGCAGAGCAAAGTGTAAAATCAGACAGAAGGTCCAGAATCTGATCTATGAGCCTAATCGAAACTGTAATCAAGAATTTGTAGATGCTATTTGTTTAGTTCAATCTTCTTTTGTAATCCTAATCTTTTGTAAGGTAGTGATCCTTCTTGATTTTGAGCAGTGAGCTCTTGGCAGTGTGCCTAAATGCAAGTGCATTCCCATTTTGTAAAACACTATATTTGAGTACTCAAATTTTGGATTGACCTCCACCGTGGTTTTTCCCCTAACAGGGTTTCCACGTAAAAATCCTTGTGTTATGGTGTTGTGGCTTATTGTTTCACGTTCATGCATCTTTCTTTTGATTGAATGTTTAAAGCACTTGAAAGAACAAATCAATAATGTTTGAAATTGCTCAAAACTAATTCACCCCCCCTCTTAGTGTTGCTTGAGTCCAACATAAACAACTGCAGAAATAACTAAAAATTTTCACCTTAAGATGAACTTGAAATAACTAGCTTTGTCAATTTGAGCTATGGTGAAAAAGTTGATAACACTCTTGGCAACCTTTGCTAGATGCTTGCCTGCTAAGCAATAGGCCAATTTCCTTAAGTAGATCCATTAGGCATGGAGTCAATTCTTCCCTTCTGAAACTCAAGAGATCTGAAAACTAAAACTTGCAACCCCAAACAGAAGTAGAAACCAACCCCAAAGCAAAGGGAAGCAAACCTACAAGGCCCTGGTGGCCATAAAATAATGTGCAGAAGCACTTATGGAAAATAAACCAAAATGAAATGTGCCTCAATAACACTTATTAGCAACAACTAACTCTATCCTACACTAACCAATGAAAATAGCACTCAAACAAAACCATTTACTGGTTTTGAAAAATAGCCTCCCCTTCTAACCAACTTGCAATGCTCTTATTTCTTGTGAGTCCACCAAAATATGTGGAGAAAAATCAAATATCCAACAATTGGCTACAACATCCTTCCAAGGAGAAAAATGAAATCACTTACCCACCTTTCTTGACTTCTGAACTAGTGATAATCAAGTGAAAGGATGAACTAGTTGTGCTCAAAATGATACCTCCCTTGATGCTTGAGTTCAACATTGTCATGGGATTGCTCCTTCTCATTTGCTTCCGATTGAGCCAAATGCCTAATAGGACATCCCCTTGACAACTTTGGGCTAGAGGGAAAACAACTCAAGTAATTAGAAGAAACAACATCATCCTCACCTTGCATGATGGATTTCCATGTTGATTCCTCCTCCATGGTTAATGGGCCTTCCTCTTCCATTAAAGTAGCTAATATCTCATCAAAGCTATCAACTCTTGAAAGGCCTTTAGAAACAACTGGTTTCAGCTCAAAATTTGCATCATTACTCAAGGGAGTATGCTCCAAATCATGATCTTCATCTTTAATGAAAGAATGCAAGTGCTCAGACAATGAAATAGTCTCCTCCAATAAACCTTCAATTGGCACATCAACTCCAAGCTCCTCTATCAATAGAAAGGGAGCTCCTCCAACCAACTAAGATCATGCATGTCATCTTTACAAGAAGTTTCTTGACCCCCATCCAAAAAATGCTCCTCCTCTTGCTCCAAAATTGATCTCTCTGGTTTGGTGGTACAAGAGGGGTTAAAAATGTCTATTTCTTCATCCTACTGACTAGGGTTCCCCAAAACAAGTGGCTCATTTGGGATGATAGCCACTTCCACCTCTTGCTTTTGTTGCTCTAGAAAATCCCCTTCCAAAGATGTAGGCATCACATCTAAGCATGAGTAGAAAAACTCAATCTCAACTTGAAATGGATCTTCCTCGAGCTTTTGATCATTTGATTCAAGGTTTCTTTCACATATCGATTCTTGAATCAACACCTTATCTAAGTGGTCCTCATCACTGCGATGGTCAAAACTTGGCATAATCATAACATCATGAATTTTTTACTTGAAGTTAGGGAGAGCATCAAACAAATTTACTCCAATTTCTTGCAAATTATCTAAGTTTGTAATAGAGACCTTAAGATCATTCCAAAGAAAACTTTCTTCACAATCTTCCTAATTTCTTGATGAGAAAGGAATGTCTTTTACCTCATGACAACTTTCACTAAGCCTTTTGGGCTCCAAAATAGATTATTCTTTATTCCCTTCTTCTTGATCCAAGGTTCTATTATCATGTTGATGATCTTCATTGAGCAACTCACCACATTCCTTGGGATCTTCTTGCTGCTCATCAACAAAATTCTTGTCATCATTCTTAATGAAAGAAGGTAATTCATCCAACCAAATTGTGGAATGATCTTCTTGACTAGCCTCATTTTCCCCTCCCCCCTGCTATCCTGATTGATCTATTAAAACAAATCGATCATTTTCAACAAAATTAGGCAATCTATCAGTAAAAATAAGCAAGGATTCCTCTTGAGAAGCCTTTTCTTGCTCCTTTTGCTGCTACAAGCAGTAAACTTCCAAGGTTGAGTGTAATGGATTTACCTTTCTAAGCTTCTCAATGTGGAGTGAGATATTTCAATCAAAGTTCCCATCCTTGGGTTCATTAGGTAGGGAAACTTGGGAGCTTGTTGGGTTTCTTGCAAGGTTAAATGTTGCTCAAGGGGCTGTTTTGGAACTATACTAGGCTGAATATGATTATTTTCTTCTACTTGCAAGGGACGAGGGCTTTTGAAACTTGGGATTTCAAGATTGTGAGGCTGGTTCAGGAAGTTAAGGACCTTATCCTATCTAAGACTTGAAATTTCAACTTTAGAAACTATATAAATGGGTTCACTTTGTCTAAATCTTGGGAATTTATAATTATGAACCTCTTCTTGAACAAACTGATCTGAGACGACAAGAGCTACCTAAATTTTGTGCTTTTGTGCCTCCAACTTGTGCTCGTAGAGATAGGATTGGTAAGCCATCTCTTCTTCTTGTTGATTGTATTCATGTTGCCTCTTGATCTCCTCTAGTTGCCTTTTGAAATCAAGCATGGAGTCAAGCAACTCACTCTTTAGGCTTGCAATCTCCTCCTTTTCATTGTCCACAAGCTAGTTTTGAGCACATGAAGGCTGATATGGAGGTTGAGCAGGGGTGGGTGGGTGGTAATTATATCAGGCATGCTAGTTTTGAAAAGCCAAGGAATTGAAACTAGCAGCATAATTGGATTGATATGACTGACGATGAGGTGAATAAGTAGGATTTTCATGATATGGTGGATGGTAGGACATATCTCCATGAAGCATAGGCATCTTTATTGTTTCATAAGCTGGAAACAACAACCATCATATTTTTTTGAAAATAAACTAGTACTTGTGTCGTATTGAAACTAGTAAACTTAAACTTGGAGTCGCCAGATGTGTGTGGATTTTTTCCTCCAAAGGAAAATTTTACTGACATACACACCTAATATCAGCAATCAATAAAAAATATTGGACTGAAAGAGCCCAATCAGTCCCGCTGGGTATACCAAAAACTATTGGCAATCAAGATTGCACCCTTAGCCAAGTTAGACTTTCCTATCCTGTTGCAACATGGAAACACTCTTTGATTTGTGGGTAAATCAATGTGTGAGAGTGAATCTCCAGAGCAAGCTAGTTCCCTCTTGTAAACCACCTAATCTAAATAATTTCAAGGGAAAGGGGTAGGAAGAAAACTGAAAAGTAAATCCTACAACCTAAGATGATTAACCAGAAATTTAGTGGTCTTGAAAACTTTATACTCACAACAGTCTCTTTTAAAGCTTTGATTCTCACAATCCCACCCTGAAACTACCTAATTCAATAGTAATATGCACAAAGGCTCACTAATGGAACACAAAATGCAACCTGAATTAGAATAGACTCCTGAAACAAAATTCACAAAACCAAGACATAAAGAGGATTCAACTCTTGAATCACAGTCAACATCAATTGATATTGTAAACTTTAGACAAGAAAATGGGAAGGAGAAGCCTATTGTTTTATTGAAATGAAGGAGTACAAGATCAAAATTTGATTCAAAGGTAGTTTACAAGTCTCTCTTCAGTGAATATGAGAGCAAGAAATAAAATTCCTAACCCCTAAGAAATAAAAATTTATCAAACTTATAGCCATCAAGTGACCCCAGTAGTGAAAAATAGAAAAATCAGCCCCATTGTATCTCCAAAAAAGCAACTCTTCTCCATTTTTGAGCTCCTTAGAAAATCCTAAAAAATAGTGCCATAAAATACTCCAAACTACATCAAGAAGATAGAAACTTTCTATCTCCAACAAGTTGATCCAAAAACCCCACAAAATTAGGTGCAAACAACTCAAGAACTGAAATTAGAAAGTCCAGTTTGTCATCTCTTTTCCAAATCTGCCCAAGAACTCCAACTCAAAATAGAAAATTTCCATGAGGACTTAAGTGCACCAACTGAATTTTAAACATTAACAAGCACCAAGGTAATTTATAGAAATATTACCTTAGGAATGTTTTACAACATCTGCAGTTTTAGAAAACAATATAAAAACCCACCTAATACATTTGATTTTTGCATCTTGAGTTCAAATATTTTGATTTTTCATAGTTTGAGTAAAAATTAATGTTTGCAAAAAATCAAAACACTATGTGAAGGCTCCTATGTATTTGATTTTTATTATAAAAAATCATAAAACTTAATTATGAGCCCTAGACCCAAAGAAAAAAAACAAGGCATGGACGACTTAACCTAGTGAAAGGGGCAATGTGTATATGGATCACATGAAAAACAAAAAGGAAAGGTATGGTTTTGTTTGATTTTCTAAGTTAAAAATCAATAAATGCTTAAGGCATTGGTTCAACCTAGGAAAAACATATGTGATGAGGCATTAATAAACATTTGTTTTTTAAAAAGAATGTGATTAAAATCACATTCGAATTGAGCACATGGGGAAACCCTAACACCAAAACCAACCCCTATCTCACATTTTTATCATCATTCTTCACCTGACAACTTGGGAGAAAATAGGGCTTTGCATTTGGCCACCATGGAGAACTAGGGTTTGAGCTAGAACTCCACCATTCGAGCTACTTTCATGTTGATTTTTGGTTGAATCTCTCTCTGCATTCGATGGTAAGTCTTTTGTTGGCATTTTAATGTCCTTTTGACTTCATTTGAGGAATAAAATGGGCCCATAGGCCATGGCCATGACTATTTTTTTTTATCCATTTCATGTGTTTTATTATGTCTCTGTTGCTTTCATTCTTTGTTTGGCCACCATGAGAGAGCTCTGTACAAAATTTTGTGAAGGCTTGGCTGTGGGCTTGGAATAGTTTTTCACCTACAACCATGGTAGGCTCTCTTTCTCCATTTTTTAATGTATTTCCCTCTTAAATAAAACCTCGACTTGAGCTTCTTTCACAAAATAATGGGAAATCTATGGTGGAAAAACTAAAATCTCAAAGCACAGGTCACAACCATTCTTTTTCATTTCTTTAGTTTTGTAAAAAATGACTTATTCTTGGCTCAACCTAGGTTGTAGAAAGTAATGGAATTTGTAAAGAAGATGAAATCAAGAGAAAACCATGCATTTTGTCTTTGTTTCCAAGGGCTTGCAAACCCTCCATGGTTGCGGCCATGGCCATACCATGCTCTATTTTTTGAAAGCTCTAGTGTTTGAATATACTCAAACCCTTTGTTGTCTCTATATTTGGACTTACTCTGAGATAAAAAAACAAGTGGGTTTGGTGTTTTATGAAGAGAAAACCTCCTCTCAGGTTGTGGCCATGAGAGTACCAGCTAGGGTTTCAATGTATTTTACATTTCTCATATGTTTTCTGAATATGCATAAGCAATATTTTACTTCATTTATGGGTTTGCAAACCCATCATGGCCGCGGCCATTAGCTCTATTAAATTCATTTTATGTTGGCATGCTCCTTTGGTAATAAGCTCAAAACATATTGATTTGCTTTGCATTTGTGTTTAGAACACAATACCCTAAATGGGTATCACCATTTGTGAAAGAAACTTACTCTTAGGCCGCAGCCATGAGAGCTTAGTTGGGTCCATTTGACATATATGTATGAGCTTGAATATACCTTTATATCTACATTTTGAAGCTTCTTGATGTAAACCCATGTGGGTTTCCTCTTAAAAGTTCAAAATTGGGCACCATTGCATTTGTCTCCATTTTGAAACCCTAGCTTGTTTGATATTGGGTCACTACTTTGAAAGGAAACAATGACTTCATTTTTCCATTTCAAATACATATTGTTGTAGCTTCACTTACTTTCCCTCATTTAATGTAAATTTCACTTAACTTAGAAATCATTCTTAATGGAACAAACTATTGCCCTTGCACTGTTTGTAATCCCTCCTTTCATTGCACATACTGAGCAATTACTTGCCTTTCATTCTATTTTGCTTGAAGTGCATAAACACAATGAAGCTTTGCTTAATTTGATACTTTTCAATTACTTATCAAAAACATGATTTCTATTCCATGCAATTTACTCACTGTTTAACATAATTTGGCATGACATTTGCACACATTCTTGCTTAAATAAAACAAACAAAAGCTTCTTTTGTTCTCAAATGCACTATAAATTGATGCCTCTATTTCAGTTACTTACTTTGTAAGGTTTCACTTAGCCATAATGGTATTTTCTATAGATCATTTGTTGTTTTTTGCCATCCATTCGATGCACTTGAATGCTCCAGAAATGCACTTCAAGCTTTTACTTTATCACAACTTCATGTGACAATGCAATGAGATAGTTTTTATGTATCTGTAGCATCCATTATTTTGAAACCAACATTGAGTTTCTTTGTATTCCATTGACATCAATGATCTTGTTTCACATTACATTTAGATAAAGCACTAGTTTATTGCATTTTCAGTTCAAAAGTGCTTCTTTTCCTTCACCCTTGACCTTCAAGATTAATTTGTAGCCACTTAAAATTTTGTTTCTAAATGATGGAAATCTCTCTTATGTACTCTTCATGCATTTTTATCTCTTAGGTAGCAAATGTTGATGTGAAATTTTGATCTATGCATAGAAGATTTTGAAATACAACACCATGATGAAGGTGTTCTGAAGCTTCTCAACTTTCTTCAGTTGCTATTGGTAATTTCCAAACAAGGTATTATGTATGCCTATTCACTATCTCATTCCATGATGATGCACTCCTTATGATGATCTACTTGAGCAATTGATCATTTATGATCTTCAACTCATTGCACTTTTTGACTTGATTGTCCTAAGCGGTCAATTGCTTGAATTCTTATGACACTTGATGTACTCCTTTTGATGCATATCTCTTTTGAGAAGTATTGAATTGTTTCTTTTCTCAACCCCTCTATGGAATGTTAAGGGGTAGCATGCCAAGCTGAACCCTTATGGGAGCCCATTTTACACCACATGCTTTAAATTTTCAAAATAGATCAACAACTTGGCTTTTCCTATACCTGCACAAGAAACAAACAATGTTAGATTAAAACAATAAATTCAAATTTTCTTATGATGTTTCCTCCTTGGTATTCTCTTGCACTCCTCTTGTCTTTGCTCAATTGATTCAATGCATCATAAACAATATTCTACATTTTTGTTGATAGATCATGTAGGAGGATTCATAACCCAAGCTCTAACAAACATTCAAACACTTGTAGGTTCACTTGGTGGATGGGAGCAGAGAGGAATGCATAACACTGAAGGCAACTCAAAGACATGTTCAGGCAATGATGGCTATGTTTTCTCTTATGTGATCTTTTCTCCTTTTATTCTTTAGTAGCGTAGTGTACTTTTTATGATTCATTGTTTCAGCTACTCCCATGGCTTGTGTGGGACACTTGATTCTCTTTTTATCCCAATGAGTACAAAACAACATTGTTTTCAATTCTTGTTCAATTTTGTACTTCTCTTTTGCAACAAATGTATGAAACATTATGTAATGAATAACTGAATAAAAAATGAAGTAATTTCTTTTAAATTTCATGCAATATCTAATGCTGCAAATGATGAATGGAAAACTAAAACACATTGCACTTTATTTTAATCTCAAAACTCAAAACATGCAATGGTTTAAACAATTGCAGAAATAACTAAATCCTTTCACCTCAAGATAAACTTGAAAAAACCAGCTCTATCAATTTGAGTTGTGGTGAAAAAATTGATAACAGTTGGTTGCAAGTGAGAAACCCTAACATGGGGTTTGACTCATATGAAATATACAAAGGCATGAGTAAGAAAAGTATGTGAGTGATTTCTTGAATGAGCAAGTGAGAAAGAGAACTGTAATAGAGAAGAAGAATCATAAAAATACAAGAATCTAATTACAGTAATGTGAGAGTGAACAAAGAGAGAAATATAATGTGTTGAATTGGTGCATCATAGGTTGAGGAGAACCATGCTATGCATAGTTGATTGAAAATCATTGTAAGAGGTTGTAGCCTCCATTAATATTGAGTTGCAACTCAATTCAGGGTGTTGTTGCATGCTTGAAGTTGATGCTTCTAAAATAGGGAGTCAAAGCTTCCATAGGGTTGGAGCCCTTATAATATGTAATAAAACTTTGATGCTTGTGAGGCTAGATTAGTATGGTAGATCCTAGCAGCATTTCTCATTGTGGTTTTTCCCATCTTGGGTTTTCCACGTACATACTATGTTATGTGTTGATCTATCTTGTGTTTGTGATTATTATATCTGTTATTATTTCAATCTCCACATTCGAGTTTAAAGTTGAATCAACAAAAAGGGTTTTAAGAACTAAATTTTTTAATACATAATGATTCATCCCCCTCTCAATAGATCATTGTGTTCTAACAATTGGTATTAGAGCCCCAAGTTCCCTAGGAGAAGCTTAACCAACTCAGGTTGATCTTGGATAGGTGAACATAATGGTTCTATAGGAAGGTTCAAACAAGCCACCTAGGTTTGATGGAACAAACTATGCTAAATGGAGCTCACTTATGGAAGGATACTTATTTTTTATTGGAACTAAAGTCTAAGCATCTGTTGAGACCCAATATAATATTTCTGCTACAACTCCTACTGATCCGACAACAAAGAAACTTCATGAGGACAATAAGAAAGCTTGGTTCATTATTATGAAAAATTTGTCCGACTTTGTACATAGAAAAGTTATGCATTGTAAAAATACTTATGATGTCTAGGAAAAATTGAAGAAGATCTATGAAGGTGACACCAAAGTGAAGTTAGCAAAGTTACAAGTGTTGAGAGAAAAAATTGAAGGCTTGACAATGACCGAAGAATAGAAGATTGCAGACTATCTTCAGAGAGTTGATGATTTAGTAAATTCCATTAAAGGGTATGGTGTAGATTTTAAAGAAGAAGATGTTGTGTTGAAAGTTCTCTGGTCTATGACAACAAAATATGATGCCAAGATTTCTGCTATAGAAGAAGGTAGAGAAATTGATAAACTCACTCTTGATGAAGTACATGGCATAATTACTGCATATGAGATGATAATTCCCAATGCTAAATTATCCCATAGAGAAGCTGCATTTAAGGTGGTCAAGAAAGTGAAAGATGAAGTTGATAAGAAAGACAATGTTGTTGTCATTACATCCGATCATGATGAATCTAATGAGGAAGAAGATAACTTCATAAGGAGACTAAGGAGAGGGTTCGATAAGTACAAAGGTAAGCTCCTATTTAAGTGTTTCAATTGTGGGAGAATAGGGAATTTTTCTTCTAATTGTCCATATGGTAAAGAGGATAATTCCAAGCAAGAAGAAGGAAACAAAATGAAGAAAATGGCTCATCCAAAATGAAAGAGTTTTGGAAAGAAGAAGAAGAGTTTGTATATCAATGAAAAAAGTGGAGCTTCTGATGCTAGTGATAGTTTAGAAGAGGATCATGACCATGTCCTTGTTATGAGAGAAAAAAAAAAGAGTTTATATTCATGGCTAAGGAAACTAAAGACCAGAAAGATATACCGGTTGAGGACTTACATGAGGTGGAAGAAGAAGCGGTTGTTGATCTTGAAGGATAATTAATTAGTTCTCTTGAAGACCTTGAGGAGTTAAGAGATAAATATGATGATCTCAAGATGGAAAACAAGAAACTAAAAGGAATGCTCAAAAAGAGACTGATAGAACAACTTAGGAACTTGTGGAATCTAATAAGGTGATGGTTGGTCTGAAAGTTCAAATAGAAGAACTCAAAATATTTGAAGATGTTATGAAGTCTAGGTTGCAAACAAAGATGGATAGATGCTTAAAACTTGAGGAAGAAATAGTTTCCCTAAGAAAAGAGTTGGAGAAGGCTAATGAGTAGGTTAGTAAAGGTCTAAAGTTGAAAGGTGGTACTAACATCCTAGATGAATTGCTAAGTACACAAAAGCTAGCTAGTAAAAAAAATATCGGTTTGGGACTTGAAAAGGGAATGAATTCATTTGTTGATACTTTTGAAAAGATTTATGAAAGATTTAGAGCAGAAGAAAAAATAAGTTTCCAAGGATGAAAAATATAACAAAGAAGATGCTTCCGGAGAGGAAAACAAGTTAATTGCAGTTGAGAAATCTATTAAAGAGAAAGAACAAAGTGAAGAAAATAAGGTTAAATGGACAAATCTGGACCAACAAAAGAAGAAGCAAAATCCTAAGAAGACTAACAATGATGGATTCACAAGAGTACACTATCCAAGGATACCTAAACAAAGAAGATATCCCAATTTGGCTAAAAGATACACCATGACTAGGAACTCATCATATTTAAATGGGTATT
>VDFB02166539.1:0-15804 GCA_007258455.2 Sequoia sempervirens | reverse complement strand
TGGTGTATGATATTACCAAAGGTTGCTTGCACGGTCTATTAGAGACCTTTTCACTGTCTCCTTCCTTGAACCTGCTATCAATGGTTCTTGTTGAACTTGAATGACCAACCAAGCCCTGCCCAAACTCTTCTCAAAGAGTTTCCCCTTGTGCTTTACCTTTGGTAGATCAACACCTTCTTGCAACTGATTACTCTTCCTTGGACTTAGAAGGATCTAAGTGCCAACTTCTCCATCTGACTTGAACTCTTTGTAGGGGAGTTAGATGCTCTATTTCCATGCATTTCACCACCAATGGAATACATCTTGGAGGTTCTACTGTCCTCAATCTACTCGATCTCAGGCTTTTGCTTTAAAGAGGCCTAGTTTCTACTAGCCCTTACCAGTCCCCTTTCTGCCCTTTTCTCTCAAACTTGACACACAACCTAACAAATAAATTACATTTCCTGACACCCTTTTCAGTCCTTTAAATCTTTCACTGGCTCTCAGGCCTCTGCCTCTTCCATACAACTGATTCCTACATTCAAGGGCTATTAGGGCTAATAGGCCTAATACCTAGGGTTTTAACTCTTTCTCCTTCAAATCTATCTTAAATGGATTGTTTGATGCTTCTATCCTTGTGGCATGTGAGAATCTTATCTAACCCTGCCTGAGACCATACTGTTTCCATACAGTGCTTGCAACCCCTGCTTGTACTCTTCAATTTTCACTTCCAAACTCCTAACCGGGTAGCTAGAACTCGCCTAGGGTTTGGTATTAGAAATTATTGCTTGGCTCTCAAAGTTTCCTACTACTAAATATTTACATTTGACTGGCTCCTCTCCCATTTTCAACCAATCTTAGGAGAACCCCGTGATCAGTGTTTATGGGGGAGCCATTTGAAGTTACACTGCTCAAAACAGAAATACAAATCCCTACACTCTAATCTATGGATACAAAACAACAACTCTAATCTAGGCTACCTAATTACCTAATGAAATATGCCCAAAACTATGCTAAGTATACAAATACAATGTTAAAACAATAAACACAATGCCTTGAACACCACTGTTTCTCAAAAACACACGGGATTTTCAGAAAATAGAGAAATCTGCCAAATTGTCTTCTATTGCACACAACAAAATTTGATTACAATGCAACTAACTGCTTGCTACGAGCCATCACACCTATTTGGATGCCTTTTCCACATTCAAAGGAAGCTGATTGAGCACTTACCCTGATTTCTAGGGATTCCCAATGACAAGTAAGTTACATGCAACTCCACAACTGTGGTCATGCAACTTCCACAACAACATTTTGCAACTTATCTCTATGTTATGATCCTAAATTTTAGGACCTCAATCTCCTTGCTTCGAACCATCAACTTCCTCAACTGCCTCTTGGAATCTTCTAACAACAAGGATGTAGTTTTAACACACTAAATGCTTTGTATCCTAACATATGTTGTCCAAAGCTTAATAAAGAAAAATTTTAATCACAATGATAACCTATTGATGACTTTAGTCCTAGTGACTACTCATCACACACCAACAAGACCTTCTAAGGTCCAAAGTAAACACATCAACATCCCTGACTTGGCTAAGGTCAGTACAAGCCAAAATTGTTAACAAACAAGGTGGAGGTCAGCCTAGGTGCTCCTGCACCAACCAGTTCCTTCGTAGATAATATATGACATCTTTCTCATACAAACATAGACTCCTAAAGATCATACTACAACTTTCAATATAAAACACATTGAACATAATTTCATCTACCAAATCTAAATTGAACCT
This sequence comes from Sequoia sempervirens, assembly GCA_007258455.2. Classification (NCBI taxonomy): domain Eukaryota; kingdom Viridiplantae; phylum Streptophyta; class Pinopsida; order Cupressales; family Cupressaceae; genus Sequoia; species Sequoia sempervirens. Next base: position 14,035 of record VDFB02166539.1, on the reverse strand, counting down.
AAATCAATGTCTGCATTGATTTTTAAATTTAAACTTCAACTTATCCTAAAATTTAATAACAATTGGCACATAAAATTAGAAAAGAGGAACACTTTTAAAGGGTACAAGGAAATATGGGTGGGGATTAAAAGGAAAACTTATTTCAACAAATTGATAAATAACAGAGCTTGGATTGTTCAAGAATTATGTGAAATATTCTACTTTTAAACTGACATATGGTTGATACATTTGAGTCCATACCAAATTAGGAGATTTGTAATTCATTGAGCTATGAGTTATTATTGTGGTACATAAAATTACATCTAAAAGTTGAGAAGTATAATATATACTTGTTGAGGGACCAAAAGAATGTAGCGCTAGAATTCTTTTGTAAACATAAAATTTATTGCATTAAAAGTATTTGAAACAAATTACAATATCAAAATTTGAACTTCGATAATAGTGAGGTTGAGATATTATAAATAGGGTTGTTAGAAAATATTTTTCAAATCCTAAATTTAAGAAAATTCACAAACAAATCTACCAAATCCAAAGACATTGTAAGCATCTAAATTTGCCAATTTTAATGTGGTATTGGCCTATAGAATCTATTGGCATTCAACCAAATATTAGTAGCATCCATTTTAACGCTTGCAACAAGGCGCTCCCTAAGGCTCTACACGAGTTTTACTTTTGTATCCATGCTAACCCCATATGTGTCTTGCTCTTTGTATGCTTCCCAGTGCTTTCTCCATGTGGACCTTTTGTGAGATTTATAGGATCAATTTTTATTTTATAATAGAGTGCTTGGATTGGAGAATAAAATAAATAAATTTAGGTTTATGATATTCTTTTCCTTTGGAATTTTTGGATATGTGTATTGATTTTGTAACATCAATTGGTGAGAAAAAAATTGGCTAAATTGGAACAACTTTTTGTGTGATCTCAAGCTAGTTTTGAATGGTTTTTGATGAATTTGTCTCTTCAATCAAGATATATATTACTTTGTTGACTTCTTATGAGGTTGGACCATAGAATGTGTTTGTCATTGTGAGTCAGTTCCTCTATGTGTGATGAGGGTTCCCTTTGTGTGCATATTCCCTATGACATTTATGATCCCTAATTTTTGTACTTCATCTTTATAATGGTTGGCCAATTTTTTTGCTTTGGTAAGGCTAACTAATTTTTGTGAGGTTATTAAGAGGTTGTGGTCTCTAGTATCTTTTGATAGCTTGTTTATTCTTTTTCTTGATGCACTTAGCAAGACACAAAACCTAGCCAAATGGTTAGGTTCATCACACAACCTATATGAGAAGGATATTCTTGAAATATACTAACTCCACTCATTCAACTTGTATATGTTCAAAAATGGTCATGATTAAGCTTGTTAATTAATTAAATATGAATTATTTAATTAATTCCCCTAAAGTCATCTACATATAAATAAATTTAATTATTTATTTATATTGTTCATTTTCTAATTCTTTCTACCTTAATTAATTAAATAATTTTATTTAATTATTGATATTTCCCACATTCCTTCTTAATTAAATTAAATAAATACGATTATTTATTTTAATTATCATATCATTCTAAGTTTGAATATTTGAATATTCAAATAATGGAATTATTCTCTTCATCGCTAAACAAATTAAATATTAAATATTTATTTTCCTCTCACTCTAAATTCATTTCTAAAACATAATTAAATACAATTTCTATTTAATTATGAAGCTCTATATCCACCTTCACTTACAAATTAAATAAATTTATTTTATTTAATTCTAACTCATTCTAAACTCATTCTTCAAAATGGAAATTTCCCTTCGGATCTCAATGACGGAAATTGAAGGAAAAGGGAAACCTTCTATCTTCCTCTCCACTTTCGAGAAATCTTCCACCATCCATTCGAACAAGCTTAATCCAGGCCGTTAATCAAATTAGCCAATCGAATCCTTTCAAAGACTCTATAAATGCTGGTGCAAATCCAAGCTTTGGTTACCTACGCATACATACATCGCATTAACGGATATATACTATACACGCACTTTAACATATACCATACATTCACATCATTTTCAAAAGATCATAAATGATATTATCATCTTAGCATAGCCTTGCATTTAGCATAGTGTGCATTTTCAAATCTCGTTCTTCAGCTATTCATTTTGTTGAGCTTGATCTGCTGATCTGAGAGCCATTGGAAACAACAAAACACTGGAGTTCGAGAGAGATAAGACGATTTCGGGGAAGCTGCAGTCACAGTTTGCTTATTCTATTTTCTTTTTCAGTTTTTCTTGATTTAATGTCTTATTGATGTGTTTGAATTTCATTTACATTGATACATTTTTCACACTCATTACCAACCCTTTCCAAGCCTAAGATGATACAATAAGGTAAAAAACTTAATAGAGAAATGTTGATATTAACTCTTTCATTGCTAAGAACCCAAAGATACTTGGTAAATTTAAAGGTGGTAATATGCTCACCTAATTTGTTCCTTAATTTTTTGTGGTGAATTCTTCTCAATATTCACTAAGAAGTGGGATAGGCTGATCTATACTAGAACCATGCTCATAAGACAGTTTGTTAGATTGAAGGCATCAAACCAATGTTTCAAGAATAAATATGATTTCTTTACAAATAAGGGACCTCTCTAGAAAATTAGAGTCATTTAATGTTTAGTGGAGCAGATGGCCATATCTAGTCTAGTGTAAACCAATGTATACATCAAACTACCAATGGCACTAGCTCATAAGACACAATAAAAATTCCACCTAGATCATCATTAGATTTAGGAAACATGTATAAAATAAGCTTAGTACCAAATGGAAATAAAATACTTGTTGGATTATAGTCATGCATATCAAGCCATCACAAAATGGTATCTATGTAATTACTCTAACTCAACAAAACTTTATGTATGCGTGCAATTCATGATAATATCCATCCCAATATTATTTTATAGCCTCTAAGTCTTTTTATAGATCAAGTTTGTTAGAAAGCTAAGTTTTGAGCTTCTCAACCATTGCCTTGTTATTACCAATAAACAACAATGACTAATATTTGATCATTAATAATCTTAATATAAATGTTATGATCGTCCTCCTTAACAAAATCCAATTTCAATGCAAAGGCCACATACTTATGGTACCACATCCTAGGTGATTGCTCTAGATCATACAATGATATTTCAACTTGCAAAGAAACTTTTTGTTCCTTTCCCTATAAAATAATAATGTATCTGCATATAAATATCATTTTCAAGATGTAGTTTATGAAATTTGATCTAACAAGAAGACTAGTTATTTTTTGTTACAATTTAAATGAGCACCTCACTAGGATCAACTAGTTCATTTTAGGAAAGAAACTAAGTTGCTACTAATCTAATAGGAAGAGAAAAATATCTAGTTGAAGCTAACATTTTTTACTCTTGAGAAAATAATTTTTCTAACAAGTTAAAACACAAGAAAGTTAGAAATTTTCAATTTACAAATTTACAAATTATAGATTTGCTCAAATCAAATATATAATTGTTAATACAAGACAAAGAGGAACTTGGATGCTAAATTTAGAAGTCTCTAATGAGGATGCCAATGTGTCATGCAAACTTATTTGTGTTGTGCCATATTCTATATGGGGGAAAGACCCAAACTATTTCTCAAAAAACATGCCTAGTTTGCACAAAAGTGAAATAAGCACATCCAGACATATTGCCAAGTTACCACAAAAATGAACTAACAAGATTTAATATATTTATTCAAAATAAATAAATAAGATAATGAAAAATAGAAAATATTGGAAAACTCTTGCGTGGTTGAATATCTTCACCAAGAATAACTTACAAAGTCTACAAGTAAAATAAAATGGTTGGGGTTGTATAGGAATTAATCAAGAATGATCAAACTCCTATTTTGGTCTTTTGGCCTCTATAACAACCAAATGATAAAGAAGAGAAAATTAGTTTGTGCTTGTTCCTATCTTACATGCATCTAAGAAATAAGAGCAAAAAAAGAAATGCTATGAATGGTGGTAATAAGATGCACATAGGCTAAGTAAACTATAGTCTATAAAATACATTAAAGGAAAGATGGAATCCCACAAGAACCTACAACAAAAATATATTCTACATTAAGAAAATGATATAAAAGGGAGAGGGAGGTATTGATTTTAAAGAAACCTTTGCTCTGATAGCTAGACTAGAAGCAATTAGGACGTTCTTGGAACTATCTACATTGAAGAATTCCAAAGTATATTAGATGGATGTGAAGTCAGTATTTTTGAATGGAAAGTTGGAAGAAGTATATATTGAGCAACAAGAAGGATTTTAGTTGTCTAACAATCAAGATTTTGTCTACAAATTGACGAAAACATTGTATGGAATCAAATAGGACCCTAGGGCATGGTATTGAAGACAAGATAAGTATCTGTGATAGCAAGGATTCAAGAAAGGTATTGTTGATATTAATCTTTATATCAAAACAAAAGGTGATCATCAGCTAATTTTTGTTGTCTATTTTGATGATATCATTTTTGGTGGTAGTAAAGAAAAAATATGTAAGGAATTTGTTGATGAAATGTGAAAAGAGTTTGAATTGTCCATGTTTGGTGAGTTGTCATTTTTTATTGGTTTACAAATATCTCAATCAAAAAAAGGTATATTCATATCACAAACCAAGTATGTCAAGGAGATGTTGAATAATTTTAACATGGAAGATTGCAAACTAGTCAGTACACCTATGGTTACTCGGTGTAAGCTCAATAAGGATGATGAGTCTTCTATAGAAAATTAAACTTTGTATATATCAATGATTGGAAGTTTGTTGTATGTCACTGCATCTAGAGCATACATCATGCAAGTTGTTTGTATGGTTGCAATATTTCAATTTGTACCTAAGGAGACACATGTGAAGGCAGTAAAAATATTTTTTTGATATTTGAAAGTTACTATGGAGTAGGACTTGTGGTATCCTAGAAGAAAAAAATCAATTTTACAACATATACAGATGTAGATTGGGTTGGAAGTGGATGAATGGAAAAGGACTAGTGGTGGTGTATTCTTTCTTGGCATTAGTCTTTTGTCATGGTTAAGCAAAAACCAAGAATTTGTGTCTTGATCTATTATAGAAGTTGAATACATTGCAGCAATAACGTGTTGCACTCAGGTACTTTGGATGAAGCCGACTTTGAATGATATGAAAATTGAATATGATGAACTCATTTCAATTATCTATGGCAATACAAGTGCAATCAATATTTTAAATAATTTAGTAATACATTCTAGGACAAATAAAATATCAATAAATTATCATTTTAAGAGAGAAAAGGTTGCAGATGAGGTAGTCAAATTGGATTATGTTGAAACAAAGGAACATATTATAGATATCTTTACTAAACCTCTCCCAAAGGAAAAATTTGAGTATCTTAGGTAAGAGCTTGGAGTGCTATCTCCCTCATCTTAATTCAAAAGAGTAAGTAAAGGTTTAGGGGGAGCTTGTCAACGCATCATTCATGAATCCCCAAACTGATAATGTTGAAAGATTTGATGAAATCATCTAAAACTCTAAAATTGGGATAAATGAGTCATTGTTGAGTTCTGGCTCCCTACCGCAAATAGCACAAAGGATTATAGTAAAGTGTATTAAGGTACAATGGATGGATTGTGTAACATAGGGGGAGAAAGCCTAAACAAACTAGTGTCACTGATGTCAAATATATGTAAAAGTAGTATATCAGTTGGAGATGCTACAAAATGTTAATGTTATCATTATTGAAGAAGAGAAACATGGGAAGTATGGGTACATATGGAATTGGTGGTTCTTGTACATCTACTACTTTTGTGGAATTTTGGAAGTGTTTGTGGTAGTGTTCTAAGGTTTGTTGGTTAGAAGCAAAATATGCTTAGTACTAAACTATCATTATTTCTGGTACTATATTATGTTGTCATTCACAATTTTGGCTTGTGGTTTGGAAGTTAAGTAAGACTAATCATGAAGTATCCTATTTTATAGTTTTAGTATATTTGAATTATAGAGTAGTAAGTTAAAAGTGACAAAGTAAAGTTTATGTTTATTGGTTAACTGTGTATAATTTTTGAGTGTTTGAGCAAGTGAAGGGAGGTGTGTGCTAGTTGGAGGAAGCATGGGAAGATAAAATAGGACCAGCTAAGATTGTGGTAGGAAGTGAATGACATCATCTTATACATGTGATAACACATTTAATTTGGTGTCGAGCTGACTACACGTTTCATATCATTTTGAATCAAGGTTTATCCTTGGCTGACATGGCTAATTGCAGATGATGTTGAAGGGTTCTAAGCCAACATGAGATGTTCTTAACATGATGGAATGGATATATATTGTGGATCATTTCATGAAAACTAGTGGGAGTATAATTATAAGTGGTAAGAGTGTGTAGTGTGTGAATTGAGATGAGAAGTCAAGTCTATTGAGTGAAATTGAGATATCATTATAAGGATGTATCTGCCCATCAATGTAGAGTAGGTTGAGTGAAAGAATATCTATATTTCCTTCTATAATATGAGTTTGAAACCTCTTAATCTAAGTTGGTGCTTAGTGACTATTTTTTAGCTCAATCATAGGGGATTAGTATCTCTTGTAAGGAAGCTAAGGTAGCAAAACAACTTCCTACACTAATCTTGAGTGGAGGATAATGTAAAACTTTACAGATCTTTAATAGTTATAGAAACTTAAATAGAAATAAACATAAATATCATGCATACCACAACACAATAATTTATGTGGGGAAAACCCTTTCGAGAGAAAAACCCCACTCCAAAAGTCATCCAGTATATTATTCAGAATCACAAAGATTGCAATATACTTGCAAAGCAAGCTTCTCACAAGAGTATCACCAACCAAAGATCTAGAGGAAACATGTCTGTTATCAGAATCTTAGAAAACATCACAATCCACAACCATAATGCAATGCCCTCATAAAATAGGGTTGCATTCTAGGGAAATTCAAGCTAATAAAATATTGACCATCAAATCTAAGATCTAATGATGAACAATCTAGATTTATAATAATAAAATATAAATAAAATTTATCGTTGATGTATCAATAGTACCTTATGTATCAAAATTACCTTAAGTAATTGCAAGGTTGAGACACATTTTCCCAACATCTCTTGTAGGTTGGTGCTTGTAAATTAGTATTCAGGGGATTGGAGTCTCCCTTTAGGTTTGTGATTCTTGCAGGTTGGTGCTTGTAAATTAGTATTTTGTGGTTGGATTTGGGAAGTAGTTCCAAGCATTTTTTCTCACTGCGGTTTTTCCATTTAGGGTTTCCATGTAAATTTGGTGTTCGCTTAAGTGAATGTGTTCATTATTTGCATTACCATTGATTGTGTTTTCAAAGTTTTATGAATATGTTGATTTAAAGTAAAAATATTAAATATTAATTCACCCCCTCAGTATTCATGTGTCTAACATGTGCAACATCAATTTTCAATGTTGAAAATACCCTTCAAAAAATGGCTTCCTACAAAGGAAAATATGCTCAAGTGTGTGGTCAACTCTAATGGATCAAAGAGGGAGACCATGGGACAAAGTTTTTATTTCAATATCTCCAACACAAACACAAAAACAATATATCTCCACCATTAAATTTGGTGATGGATCCTTACAACCCAACCATGATGCCATTTTATAAACTTTTTATTAATATTTTTAAAATATTTTTATAGATGATTATGGTGTTTATTATCATCTTCTCATCCTTGAGGATAGTGTGGTTGGTTGCATACCCTAGAAAATAGATCTATAATATCATAAGTTCCTTGACCACCTTCTCTCCATTGAAGAGATTGAAAAATCGCTTTTGCGCATGTGGTGATGGAAAAAGGTCCTAGAATCGATGGTTTGTCAATGGGGTTCTATAAGGCTCTTTGGCTTCATATTCAAGAAGAATTTTATAATGTTTATCTCGAAGGAATTGAAACTAGATCTATTTTTCCTATTATTAATTAGGGCTTGTTTAAAATCATTCCCAAAGGTAAGGATGAAGACACTATTAATGGATGGCAAGCTATTACCCTCCTCAATACTTCTTACAAAAGCATCACTAAAGTACTTTCTCATAGAATTAATCAAATCACTAATGACATTGTTTGACCCAACCGAGTCTACTTCTTATGAGGGAGATTCATCCTTGATAATTTAGTTCTTTGTTAGGAAAATGTTGAATGGGCACAAAAAACTACCTAAGATGCACTAATTATTCAACTTGATTTTCATTAAGCCTAGGATTTAATCTAGTAGTCATTTATCCTTAAAATTTTAGTGGCTTGGATTTGTCCCCAAAATTTGTGAGAAAATAAATATGCTATTTGTTGATGTTAATGCCATAGTTGTTGTAAATGGAACCCTCTATCTCTAATTTCCTTTTTAAAAATCCATCCACCAAGGCTACCCCTTTCTTAATCTTTGTTTGTCCTTCCAGTTGATGCCCTTGGCTATCCTTTTTAGCATATGTTATCCACTAAGCTTATCCATGGTATATCACAACTAGGAAATATTAAATCCCTTAACTCTCACTCTATTGATGATAGCATGCGTTTCATACAAAATTCAACTAAGGAAGTGACAAACACATTATATATTTTGGAGCTCTTTTATAGTATCACTAGTTCTAAGCTAGCCATGCATAAAACCAAATTTATCATGAATTTCCCTCACCCTCTTCTCTTTGGATTCTTAGTGATTGGCATGAAGTGAAGCATGGGTCTCTCACTACATACTTAGGGGTTCCCTTTGGCATTGGAGTCTCTCTAAAGGATATGTGGAAATAGATCATGAGTAAACTGAAGATTTTTTTTTATGAATTGAACCAACCAATTCCTATCCATGGAAAAATGAATACATGTGGTGAAAAAAATTGTCTTGGCTAGCCATGTTTACATCTCTTCTTGTCAAATTCCCTCTAAAAGGTGCCATAATTAGTTGATCCAAATAATAAGTATTTTCTTTTGGGATAACTGGGGTAATAAGAATTTACTTTCTATGACCTCATGGAACCATTGCATCTAGCCAAAGGATAGAGGAGGTTTGAGAATTATCAACCCATATACTTAGGGCATATGTCTTAATACTAAGTGGATTGTTAGATCTTTGGATAGAGAGGCCTCTTGGAAGTGTTTAGTTTTACACCATTTGGTTAGCCTAGAAAATAACTTCTAGTAGGTTTTCCTAGTTTGATCAAACTCTGAATCATGACCTAAGCTTTGCCACCTCTTCCATTTAGTGGAATCATTTAATCGAATAAGATGAAAAAACTCTTGGTATTAACAAAATCCTCAAGAGAAAACACTTTTTTAAAAAAAGTGATGCAGGAACATCCCTGGTTGTAAAGCAATCCTATATCAACCAATTTTTTTTTCTTATAGTTTAGTTTGTAGTTGTCTCAACAGTTTCTTCCAAATTTTACTATTGTATAATTTCTCAGCTTGTGGTGTAGGATATTGGTTCTACACATGGTCATCTACAACATATCCAAATTTTAAGTTATTTGTATTCATTTGCAGAAATTTATCGCTCTCAAAATTTCACTATCAATCCTTTATTAGAGCATTCAGGGCCGACTTGGCTCAGATTAGTTGTGCAAACCTTTTTCATAATGTGTAGAGCTTAATGGAAAATCATTCAAGAATTTTAGACTTTCTTGGAGATTCACAATTCATTTCATTTATCGATGGGTTATCTTTTCATATTTGAGGCCAACCTACACGTTTGATCTTGTATTGGGTTGTAAACCCTTGAGGCCAATGTATATCATAATTGGAGTTGGAGATTCATATTTAAGATCATTTGTAATCGTTTGGAAAGAAGTTAGACATTGATTAGGAATTAGAGAGTTCGATCCAACCTTCTAGACTGTGGAATGTGATAAGGCCTTGAGCCAATTGTAATATCCTTGAGGCAAGCCTATGAGCCCTAATCATTCCACATATAAGGCATATGATGCATATAAGACTACAATTTATTGAATCAATGATATTTCATGTTCATTGAGCATTTTCTTATGTTATTTGTGTTGTGTTGAAATCTTAACTGCATGGTTGGATAGTCCTTTCTGTACCCTCCATCAATGACTACACCAAGTGGTATCAGAGCAAGTTTGCGAGTCCTTTGGGAGAGAAGGAATTCCTTGCGGTGAACAGATAATCAAACTAAGGTAGTTGCAATAGATCCAAGGAATAGATGTCGCCAAGGAGAGAACCTGTTATGGAAATTTTTTTTGGATTAATGGATGAAATATTAGAGATGATGAGGGTAATGAGCATCCAGTTGGATTCCATAGAAGAAGATAGAAGGAGAAGTCTAAACCCTAGACATGAGGTCAAAAGTGATGATGATGTATTAGATCATGTTGTAGATCAGAATGAAGAAAACCTAGATGAAGAAGATTCAAATCAAGTAAAGATGTTAAAAGCTATTTCCAAGATTGGTAATGTTATTCCTTGCATAACCACCCCATTTTAATTTTTGGTCAAAATGGGTCACCCTTGTATTTGTTTGTCCTTGGTGTTTTTGTTTGGGTCTTAGGAGTTTTTCTTTTTCCTCCTAATTCCTTGTTCCTTTTTTCTGGTGGAAGTAGAACCAAAATGGAAACTAGACTCAAAACTTTGTGAAGGTTCCAAGTCTGGATTTGGTTCTGGTCCCAGCCCCGTTCTTGCCTTGTTGGTTTTCTTTATCTATTTAGTTCGCCTTGCACTCTTGGGTTTGTTTCTCTCTTGAGTATTCTTTTATTTTCTTGTGGTTTCTTTTCCTCCTAGCAGAAGCGGAACCAAAAATGGAACCAAACTTGGAACTTTGAAAAAAGTTTCAGATCCAATTTTGGTTTTGATCCCACTCCCATTGGTTTTCTATATTTTTGTCCCTGTTTGTGTCTTGTTTGGGATGGGTTTCATTCCGGTCCCATTTCCTTTTGTTTTCCTTTTCTCGTTTTTCTTGTCTCGGTGTTCATTCCTTTGGCGAGAGTAGAACCATAATCAGAACTGAATTTGGAACTTTGCAAAAGGTTCTAGATCCAGTTTTTCATCCAATTTTTCCCCCATTCCTTTGTTGTCATTTTCCTTGTTGCAAGGTTGAAAATGCAACCATAATGGAATGTGGAGCTTAAATCAAGTTCCTGATTCCTTTAAAACTCTGCTTCCACTTCTGCTTTACCTCTAACATATGTAGATGTTGTGTACCCATCCCCATTTCGATTTCACGCCCAACCAACCAAATTAATTATAGCCTCCTCACATGCGTGAAATGGATTTTAAACCTTAATCAAGGATAATTGGCTCATTATCATTATTGTCTAAGTTTTTTTAGTGAACTAGAGCCAAGAAAGAGTGAAAGAAGAGCATGAGTTGGTTGAAGGAAAGCATCTGCAAGTGGATTCAGATCGAGTTTCATCATGTTTGGTAGTGTTTTGAGGTGGGTGGGTTTTCACCCCCATTCTATTTTGTTTGTTTTCTGGTTTCCTATTCATGGTGTTCGTCGCGCGTTCACAATACCTTTCTCATGAATCTTTGCATGTTTTTGTTTGTTTTTCGCTTGATTTTTCAATTTTTGTTTTGTTTTTCTTTCAGTTTCCCATTTTCTTTTTATCTTTTCCTGTTTGTTTTTGTCAGTCTATTGTTGTTTTCTTGTTTTGGTGGTATTTGTTCTATCATACCCTATTTTTTCTTTGGGTTTCATATTTGAAGGATCTCATGTGATTTAAAAGGTTGGATACTTGTTTAATGACCCTTATGATCTTATTCCAGTGTTAATTCAATGGATTTCATGTCGGGTTTTTGATGCCCTAATTTCTTGAGTCGACGGGTTGTGCAAACTAGGGTTTATGCACCATCTGTTTACAATATCGTGCCCTATGTGGCTTGATTCCACCCCTATTTTTTCAATGATGAAGTCATGCCTTCATTCTAAGTATCTGCGTGCCTTCCTGTGACCTCATCCCAATTCGTTACAAGTGTTTGGATAAATTTTCTTCGTGTTTAATGATAAATTGGTGGAAGCAGAGCTAGGAATGAGCTCAAGTCATGAGTATGTGCGTAACAGTTTAGGTCTGATTTAAATCCTGCTCTTGATAAGGTTTTGTCTCCATTCTGTATCCTTTTCTTTTGGTGGAAGCATAACTAGAATGGAAAAATGGACTTGGAACTATTGAATGGTTCTAGGTCTGGTTTCCATTCCAATCCTAGTTCTGATTCTGATACTGACCTCAACCTCAATCCCGCCTTTGTTAGAAACTTTCTAATTCCTAATCTCTTCCTAGTTCCACCTCTGATAAGTTTATAATTTCACTAAGTATGAGAGGCTACCTAGGGAAGGACATGGAAATATTAAAGGTAATCTTCTAATGTTGATTTTCATGCTTTGTATTGGTCTAATTTAGGGTTGTTTTGCAAGAGTAAGCAATGTCAGGAGCATCTAGAGAAGTTTCACAAGTGGAGGGCCAGGTTGTTGAGGGTTCAAGGCAAGTACAACCTAAGAAGATAAAGGTGGATCAGTTTCCCTATACCTTGAAATACAAGCACAAGAGTGCTACTCTCACTGCAAGAAAGTTAGACTCAGATTGGGTTGATATTACCGATACTAATCTAGGTCTATTCAACTATGATAAGTTGTTGGTAGACACTTTCTCTAAAGATGTGATTGGGAGAACTGAGATGATAGCCCAATCTAGGCTAGCACATGTGACTGTCTTCCCACTATCAGTCCTGTGTCCAGAGCTTATAATCATAGCAGTAGGGGCTTACAACCATGCAACAAGGAAATGTGTGGACCTTCAAGGAAATGTGATCATTGAAATCTCTCCACAAATGATGAAGATTATGTTCAATGCACCTACCCCTAAGAACCCTAAGAACCTGAATGAGGCAGAGGCATTGCAATTTCTCAGCAAGCATAAAGAAACCAATAGGACTCACATGAACAAGAAGTGGTTAAAGGTTGAAAAGAAGTCTCTAAATAAAGTGTCGGATCAACCTAAGAGGGGAGACTTCCAAAAGGATATTGGTGACTTTATCATGATGTTGTCTAGGGTATTTGGGAAAAAGATTTTGCATGCTTCAAGGAGTTAATGTTTCCTTTTATTGAGGAAATTTTGAGTGGAAAGCAACAATTTGATTGGGAAATAATCTTGTAGGATAGTCTGCACAATCGAATGATCAAAGTGAATCAAAAGAATACCTTCTTCATGACTTCATATGTTGTATATGTTGTTGCAAGGATGGGTATATTTCATGTATTGAATGCAATAGGAACATTAGGGGAAGCTCTTGGATAGACGAAGGCATGGGATCATTATGATCAATTAACCTTGCAAACATCAAAGACACATTATAGAAGGGTTAATCATGCATTCATTTATGTCATCATTAATCAATTGACTGGAGATGTTGGATATATGTTGAGTAGAAATGCCATGGATTTCATTGTTGAATGGGTACATTGGTAAATCCAATACCCCAAGTTACCTTAATTTTGGTTGGGAGGATTTGATTGGAATCCTCATCTACTCCCAAGATGTTGAAATGATAGGATTGTCATCATGGAATTCATATATCATGCCTTGGCAGTCAATGGAAAGTTTGCAGGTAAACACAAAATAGGATGCCACAAGTTTCCCATGAAGTTGGGAGAATACAATTATGTGCATAATGTGGCTTCAAAGAAAGTATGTGATGAGTTGAGTCACTTAAGGTTGGGATTGTATACATCCCAAAAGCACTTTGATCCTAAACATAAGATGAATGGTTTGCTTCCTACCATTTTTGAGAAGCATTATAACCTGTTGGAGAATTTTTGGATAGATTTGCAAGATGAGTATAATGTTAGAAAGAGAAGCTATGAAATGATTCCTATTCCATTGATTATCGAGTTTGGAGTAAAAGAGGACATCCCTGATACACTATTTGATGATGGTGTGATTTTGGATCCTGGCTATGAGGCAGAAAAAATTGCTATCAAGAACTTGGATCCCATCAATTGGGATGAGGAAGAATTTATTGATATTAGAAATATTTCTAGGACACTAA
>VDFB02166538.1:0-20233 GCA_007258455.2 Sequoia sempervirens | reverse complement strand
TTGATCATTGTCATGATTTGGGCATGATGTCATTGTTAGGCATCCTACATTGCATATTGCAATGAGCACTCCCAATTATTGGAGTACACATTTATTAAGCAATGAAACTAATTCATTTGTTGTAAACAAATATATTAAGGAAAACAAGTTATCTTTTCTTTAGAGGTGACATCAAAATTAGAATGTGACATATGAAGCTCCTAATGTATTAGAGTTGGTTTTGCATTCCTTATATTTAATAGTGTAAAAAAGAAACTTGATTTGGTTTGTTTCATTTTTGATAGAAAATCTCACTAAATGTCACTACTATCTTGAAGCTTCAACAAAGTTTTGTTTCATATGATGGTTTAGCATACATAAGGATTTCCAAATCATTGGTGGCAGTTGAACTATATAACCAAATAGTATGACTAAATGTGCACCAAATGGAACTTGATTATGATTTGAAGACACTTCATGTAACTTATTGTCAATGCATTCCAACAACATTGGCCCAATGAAGGTCATCTCATGAATTATAACATATTGAATGAAATACAAGTTCTATTAAAATGTTGCTAGTACTTTTCCCTATGAATTTTATTTCTTTTATTCAAATTCAAAGGGCAATGTATATTGGATGCATGTATGTTGAAATTTGTGACTCTTTTTGGAGAAGGTAATAATAATTTTGAGCTATCATATGATAATATTGCTAAGAGGGTCATCTAATATTGTTTATTAGGTGTGATTTCAAAGTACATTCCAGTCCATGTATGATTAATTTACGAGTTGTTACATTTTCATGGTAGAAGAGTGTGTTATGATGATATCAAAGTCCTTGTGTTGTTTAGTAGGTAATGATATCTAGGAATGTCAATGAATCAAGGTGATACTAAAAAATTAGATGGTATTGGATGTTGTTTCCATTTGTTAGTCTTGTGGTATTGTAAAAATGCCTAGTTTTATGCTACTTCAATAAGTGGCATTATTTCCAATTTCAAGGTCATACCATGTATGCTTTAATAAAGCTTAAAATTGGAACATTATCATCATTCCAGATAGGGACACATTGGAAGTGCTTTTTATTTATATTCAAAGAAAATAGTGACCTTAGATATTGAAAAAGGGTTGTTCTAATAAAAAGTGACAAGATTCTTAGGCACTAATACTATCTTCAATAATATATCATTGAGGAACTTGCAAAATACAAATGGCATTGACTTATTAGGGTCTATGTTGGTTGATATGTGAATTAGCATGATGTGTTATGTTTTAGGTCTATGCTCAAGTTTTTTGGCATATATTTATAATGTAATTTAATATTGCATGAGAAAAATTACAGATTGAGAATTGACATTAGCTCTCCAAATGGAAAGGATTAATGGGTTGTGAAGATTTAGGCACAATCATCATTATGAGTAGGTATGTATTTTGGTTTTCCATTTTTAGTAATATTAAATTTTATTTTTTTTGCAAGCTCTAGAGGGCTTTGTATGTTGTTAAATATGATTGGGAAGCTTTGTGTAGTTTATAGATGGAGTGATAACATTAATTGCCATTGTGTCTATCAAGAAAGGTTCATCAAGTATGGAATGATGCAATTTTTTTTTAAGGCTATGTGGATTCCATGCAAACACATACGCATCCATGCATAGTATTTCTTTGTTTATCAATTCCTAGCTACCCCATTGCAAATTGTTAATTTTAGGTTCTCGTTGCAGCCATATGAAACCATGAATATGTGTAGATATTCTATGATTCCATTCACCTATAAAATGATGGGGAATTATTAAATATTAATATTAGTTGTAAAAAATATTTGTTAACTAAACAAATTAAGAAGTTAAATCTTACCTATACAAATAGTTATGTGCACTACGAAGCTTTTATAAAACCTCTTCATGAAAATATATGAATTTATGATGCATGTAGATTGCAAGAGACTATGGATTTTGAACTACATTTTGTATCTTGAGATATTTCTAAGCACATTTTGGATTTAAAGGTGGTGAAGTTGAAATTATGCTATAAAAGTATGACCACTACATGTATCTAGTGTATTTAGTTTGAAGGACATTATTGGGAAAACCAATTCAAATTTTCATGTCAAATAATTCTCCTCAATACTTTGTCCAAAAGGACCTTCAATTGCATGAAGGTTCAAGCTATTGTACATTAACTAATTTATAAGATTGTCATTGAGAAAGTCTTTTAATCTTTCACATAGGTTTTCAATTATAGTAGGAATGTTATCATCCAAAATATTTTATATAAATACTAATGTTGTTTCCTAGCTTCTATGATACATCAACATATTAAGTATGAAGTACATATGAAATATGGGTGTTGACTAGGCCTATTATCATGGTACATCTCATATATAAAGTGCACATTCATGTCTACTTGATTAAAATCTTCCATTTATTATTACCTAAACATTGCTATGCCTATGTGGAAGAGAGTGGGAAATGCCATTACAAATAATCCCCTAGTTGTGTACTCATTTATTGACGACAAATAAATGGATTCAACCATTCTATAATACGAGTTTTTCATCCCTTGCCAAATTGTAATAAATTTAAATCTCTTCCACCTCTCTAAGTAGAGGTGGGAGGTTTGTTAAAAATAAATATGTATGTTCCATAATCTTGATGAATGATTCATCTTCTTCATCATTTGTGGATGTTAGTTCAAGGTGTGTGAAAATGCATGTAAAGTTGTGTAATGTAGAAGGTTAGATATGTTAGTAGAGGTGGAAGATAAACATGATATTGCAAATTAATCTAATTGCACATTTTGTTGTGTGGACCATTATTCATCTTGTATTTTAAGGATTCAAGAACACATGTTCTACTGAAATAGAAGCTATATTTTTTCATTAGCTTAATTTTTTCACAATTATGGTGTAAAATTAATCTATATTCCTAGGTAAGTGTTATAGAATTCTAGAAATAACTTATGGAAAAACAAATATTATGACTAGTATATTTTAACTTGTATTCTTTTGTGAATAGGTTGCATGAAGGATTAAATTAACCCTTTTTATTAACATCTCTTAAGTTGTAGTCAAATTGCATTAACATACATGGTTTTCACCAAGGTCTGTATTATTCCATTGTGAGAAATCATTGTTTTTTCTCCAAAGAGCATCTATATCAAGTAGGGATTTAATTTGAATCTTTATTTTTTATTCCTATGTAATTTTCCATGCAAACTAAACATACTAGTTGTGTGTGCAAATATGTGAATTATAATAATCAATAACACACAACAAATGCAATGTATTACATTAATGAAATCTAAATTAACAATACAATTTGATACAACGATTCCTTAAAGACATTCCATCTTCCTCTATTCCTAAGGATCCTATAATAGTGCTCTCATATCTTAATTATGCACTGAATTACTGGGATGAAACCTAAGAAATGAGTAGCCATTAATTCTAGAATACAAAAACTATGTTTACACCTACATGATTTGATGATTTGGCTAGATGCTGAACTATATGATGGATGATAAACTGCTATAAATAGAATGCTAATGAAAAGATCTGCAATGTTGAATTAAACTAATGGAGATGCTATGAAATTGATTCTAAATGTTGTAAGGAAACTAAGACACATCTAACAAAGAAGCCATGATTCTAATTTACTTGCTAAACTATTCCAAATGCTAAACTAGAATGTAAACTAGTTTGCAAATTTGTTTTATTTAATTAAATCACAACAAAAGTGTTTAAGTTAAACAATTAAGAAATGTGAACCATATAAATAAACCCTTCACCTATTTATACAATGAGAAATAAATATTTTTAATATTAATTACATATAACCAGTATTTAATTAATATTCTCCAAACCAATTTTTGATATATACATTTTTCCCCTCTTTGAAGTATGTGTTTACACATTAATTCTATGAAAAAATTACCAGCGCTGTGAAATTTTTGATGATGCCCTAGACAACGACATTTTTAGAAGAACAACAAGGCCCCCTGGGAGATAACCATGAATTTTTATGATTAAAGATTTTTGATGATTTTTGAAATTTTTTTGTTGATTTCGGTGGGATGACAACATCTTGAAATTCGGGCTCTGATGAGATTCTAGAGGATTTATCCTCCCACATGGAAGAATTTGAGCTTTACCTCATTAATTGATCCTTATATATATATATATATATAGAAAGAGCAGGAAAGAAAGAGAGAAAGAGCATAGGGCATATATGTATATATATATATATATATATATATATATATATATATATATATATATATATATATATATGCCACGAAAATCACTCTTAATTACCCTTTATTAAGAAGTAAAAGATGAAAAAGGATTCATTTGTGCATTTTGTGATTTTGAAAATTGTGGAGTGAGAGAGCAACCTTGAGCATTTTTTTTTTTTTTTTTTAAAGGTGCAATGTAACTCCATATTATTATTAGGTGGGGAACGCTTTTGGACCGGAGTTATGAACCGGATACAACAAACCATTAAGAAACAACTACAAACTCAAGGAAAGCACAAAGGCTCAAATAAGGCACACACAAGGCCCGGCGAAGCATGGCCCAACGTGAGAAGAACCGGTGGCCATTACTACAACCAAGTCAATTTGACCAATCAACCACCTTATCGGCAAAGTTGTAGGGAACCTTGAGCATTTGACCAAAGATGGTGATCCTCTATGAGACTCATCGATTCAAGCAGGTGCAACAACACAATTGGCTAGTGGGATATGAACCTTTGATATGAATTTTGAAAAATTTCCTTGTGAATTTTGAATCAATTTTCTTGCATTTTTAATTTTTAATTTTTAGTTTTTCATTCTTTCGGCGCATACAAAATTTGTTTTGGCGCATAGGTTAATTTTTTTAGTGCATCCGCCTAGGGTTTTAGTGCATTGACTAGATTTAGCAGTGCACTCATAGTCTATAATAGTGCATCCATGTTCTGGTGCATAGATGGTTTGTAATGGCACATCAAAGTATTAGATAGTGTGTCCATTAGAAATGGTGCATCAAATTGTATTTTTAGCGCATGTGAGGAATTCTCTAGCACATTGAATTAAATGGTGCACCAAAGATATTCCACAATGCATCTAAGGAATTATCTAGCTCATTGAATTAAATGGCGCATTGATAGACTGTAACAATGCATCCAACCAATTTGGTGGTGCATTTGCCCTTTTGGCACAACAAAGCACTGTTATGGCACATCTAGGTCAGAATTGGATATTTTTTGTTTTGCTCCTTGAGTTTGATGATGTTTAATCATGCAAACCAATGATTTGTTGTTGATGATAGATTAGATGATTTGTTGATCTCATTATAGGTGAGATTCAATAATGATGATGTTGTTTTGACCTCATGATAGGCGAGTATCAAAAATAGATGTTCACGAGACTTGATGAAAATCTCACTAGAACTGATAGGATAAGTGATTGTGTGATGTTTAATTTTTTTGTTGATTGATTGATCGATTGATGTGTTGATTGTGATATTTTATAATGATAGGAGATGGATTTAGATAATCTTCAGTGTTGAGAGTGATTCCCACAAACTTGGGAGTTGATCCCACATCTATCACAGGCCAATAGGGATATCATTGAGTGATGTAGATTATCTTCACTAATTGACATGCCTCGAATTAGGATTAATTGAGGATTGTTGAGTGCGCTAGTAGAGAGGCAGGATAGCAACCACAACACTTTTCATGTAGCCACTAGAGAGATGACTATGATGCCAGAGGATGTCTATAGGATCCTACAGATTCCTTGATGGGTGACATTGTTACATATGACCACACCGAGTAGGAAGGTACAAATTCCTTACGCCGGATATTCCATGATGACCATATTAGTGGGTATGAGATGCCTTGGCAGGAGATGTTTGAGAGATATGCCCCTTTTCCTTTTGTGCTTGTGGGATTTGTCAATGGCTTCTTATGTCTCGACAAGAGGGAAAAGGGATTGTCCATCGGTTGGGGTAGGAAATTAGAGTAGATGATCAATTTGGGACCTATTTCACCTAGGGTTCATGCATGCTTGCATAGTTATATCATGATTTGCATTAGGTAGTCTACCTTAGAGGAGCTAGTCTATTTGCTGGTATGACCCTATTATAGACATGGGCTTGGGCACATATAGTGGTGACACATCTAGAGACAGATAGATTCTAACCATTTGGGAGACCCTATATCTATGGTTATGCAGGCCTAGTTTTCCAACATAAGCCATGGAGTACCGGGAGACGTACTGGACGACCTGTGACTCGCTACATACGGCAGGCTGCATGCAGATCATTAAGCGTACAATGATCACTTGTATTCTTTATGCCATCACAGCCGCATCTTATTGCACGCACAACCGCTAATATCGGCAAGGAGACTTTGCATTACGAGTGGGCAAAGTTTTGCATTTGCATACACCAACACCATCAACTGATTGACATTTCCAAGGATCTCTAGGCCTGATGAGCCAGTATCATCATTAGAGGATGATGAGGACATACCACCTAGACAAAGGAGTGGTAGAGATGGTGGATATGAGGAGGAGGGAGATGGTGGGGATGGTGATGGAGGAGGTGTGATGATGGTGGGGATGACAATGGGGATGATGGAGGAGGTAGTGATAGAGGAGGGGGTTCCCACCTATTGCTGGATGTTAGAGTGCCTCACAAGAGGTGATCCTTGGTGGCAACAATGCAACATCATGTACATATACGGTTTCCTTCCCAATAATAGTAGTCACAAATTGTAGTGTTATATGCTCAGGTCTAGATAGTTTAGGGTCGACTCATGCAAGTTCAGGGGCAGTTGCAGGAACAGCCACAGTTGCTGTCACAAGTACAAACACAACTCTCACAGGTCCAGGGGCAAATATAGACTTTGACGATTGAGAGGGATGTTGTCAGGAAACAACTTGCACAGGTGCAGGGTCAGGTTATTGTGTTGACTATGGAGAGAGATGCATTGAGGCGATGGGAAGAGCAGGCAGAGGCTATTACCAAGAGACTACACCAGGCTACGATGGTTTCCAGGTCATCAAATTATTTTAGGGAGATACGTTGCACTTCTTAGGAGGTCAAGTTTTATAGAGGTCGATATCATGAGGTGGTCCCTCTAGAGTGGTGGGAGAGCTTTGCTCAGTCTCAGTCTGGTAGGTCATAGTCTTGAATGATTAGTGTGGGTGTTACACAACCATTGCTTAGAGATTGGAGAGATCCTGGTGTGGGTTTGTTGGGTGCAGGGGGAGGTACTGGTCTAGGGATGCCGACACCATCTGTGGGGAGCACTACATAGCTCTAACACTTGATGTTTTATTGTGATTTGGACATGTATACATTGCCACTCAATGATTTATTGCCATTTTTTTGATGATGTATCTCTTCATATTTTGAGATATCCTTGTACACTTGAAATTATTTTGAGATATATATATGCAGTGATGATGATGGTTGTCCTATGTGCTTATGTGTTGATCTTGATGGATGCATTTAATTTCCTATTATGTATGCTATGTCATGCTTTATATGGTGGTGATATGATATGCCATGGACGCAACATATGTTATGATTCTATGATGCTTTTATGATATCCATATGCCCTATGTGATGAATCTAATTATGTGAATGGAATGTGCTAAATGCTATTTTTTTGTACTTTTCTGATGCAAATGTATGAATGCATGTATGAAATGGATGAATGAAAATTTGTATGTTTCATTGTGGATGTTTTTGTGATGCAAATGCACAACTAGATGTATATGGATGAAAATGATATGATCAATGCTTTATTTTTGGATTTTTCATAATGCAAATATATGACCTAATGAAAATGAATGCTGAAATGATATGATAATGCTTTGCTTTTGGATTTTTGTGATGTAAATAAATGATCTAATAACTAGATGAATGAAAAAATGATATGATAATGTATGAATAATGTCCTAATGCTTATGTAGCTAAAATGGGAAGGATCTTTTTGGTAATGTCAAGTGTACTCAATCTGTTAATGATAGAAATACCATCACTCATAATATTGTACCAACCTTGGAGAAATCTATAAATACCACTGCAACACCTAGTATGAATGTAGCCTAAACATGTAACTCTAACAATGCAATGTTGTCATCCCAGTAACTAATTTATTGTGCTTGGTATCATCATTAAGCTTTTAAAATGTTGAAAGTGAGTACAAACATCAATGGTATAATTAGACCATGATGACCTAAGTACTACTTTCAAGATGTTTGATGGTACAAGTTAAAACAAGCACCTAGTTATAATTGGACCGAGATGACCTGAGCATTTCTTGTGTAAACAGGCAAGAGATAACCACTTTCCTATGTGAATCCAAAATGTCATTAGTGATACTTTGTAGAGCATGTCCCACGATGATTCCCATAGTATTAATGATTGAAACTCACAAACAACAGACAAAGAAAAATATCATTCTTGATCATAACTTCTCTAGTTTTTGATATCCTTGAGTTGCTCCCAAGAAATGATGACAACAATCATGATGCAAATAGTTTGAACATTTGTGTTAAAGTGATAAACCCATGATTTAGATTATCGTCACCAAATGAAATTTGTTTTTGATTGATCTTGTTGTTGGTTTAGATGATTATTTTTTGTGAGTCTGATTGATGTTCGCTGTTGCAACCTACCATACTATTGTTTTTTTGTCACTTTTAAGCTCAAAGATGGATTTCCCCTAGTGAGTTCAAGATTTTTCCCCCAGTGGAAAAAATCAATTTATTATGGATATGTACAATGATCAAAAAACCAAAGTGAGACACAATTGACACAACAAAATATGTACATGAGGCTCAAATGGAGGATGTGGATAGTGATAGCAAAGAACCAATGTGGTCGATACACATTCCAATAGAGGAAGAAGCCAACTTGTCACAAATAGCGTCTATTGTAGGTTTTCACCACTTGCTTTTTATTGCACTCTTTTTAGATTTTTAGATTTTTTTTTGTATTTTTTCTCTTTTTCTCCTTTTTTTTTGTATTTTCTCTTTTTTGATTTTTTTTGTATTTTTTCCTTTTTTAATTTTTGTATTTTTTCTTTTTTGATTTTTTTGTTGTCACCAAGATGCTTGTTTTCCAAGTTTTCACCAGGGCAACCATTTTTTCAGGACATTTTATGATGTTTTTGGATTTTTTAGGACTTTTACAAATGCAATAGATAAATCATGTGTAGAATTTCTAGAGATGGAGGTTGTTCATAGGCTCTTCAAATAGGCCTCCTTCTGGGATGGATAGATGGTATGCTCCTGATCCATAGACTGGTACAATGATAAAGGGGCCCAACCAATTTGGTTCAAAATTTCCTTTCTTCTCCCTATCCTACTAGTTGCATGGGTTCTCCTTCAATACTAAGTCACCAACTTGAAATTTTTTGGGTTTGACTTTATGATTGTAACTTCTGGACATTTGTTGTTGGTTGGTTTTCAAGTGGTTCACTGCATGTGGATTCATTCATCCAATAGTTCCAATTCCTGCAATCTAGATACCCGATAGTCCTCATCAGAGATGATACCCTTTAATGAAACCCAAAGTGATGGTAATTCAACCTCAATTCATACAATGGCCTCAGATCCATACACAAGAGCATATGGTGTGGCTCATGTTGGTTTGTGAATACTAGTGCAGTATGCCCACAGAGCAGGGTTTAATTGGATGTGCCAATTGCATCCAACATCATTAACTATTTTCTTCAGGATCTTCAGAATAGATATGTTGGAAGCCTCTGCTTGACCATTTCCTTAAGGATAGTATGGTGTAGATAAGCGATGCTGAATGTTGAACTTCTCACACAATTCTTGCATGTCTTGATTTTTGAGCAGTCTTCCATTGTCAATAACAATGGATTGAGGGATTTCGTACCAACAGATGATGTAATTGAGGATGAATGATGAAATTTTCTTTCCTGTGATGGTGATTAGAGGAACAGATTCAATCCACTTTGTGAAGTATTCTGTAGCCATGATGATAAACTTGTGTCCATTTGACAAAGATGGATGAATTTTACCAACAAGATCTAGTCCCCACTGACAAAAGGGCCATGTGGATGCAAAAGGTTGAAGTTCCTACACTGGTGCATGGATGAGGTTGCCATGAATCTAACACTTTTCAAATTTATTGACAAACTGAAAAGACTCCTTCTCCATGTTTGGCTAGTAATATCCTAAATGAAGGAGTTTCTTGGCTAAGGTTAAACCACTTGAATGAGTTCCACAAACACCCTCATGAACTTCTCGTAAAGTCATTTTAGACTCATCGTGTTCCAGACATAGGAGGAGATTTCCGTCAAGACCTCGTCGGTATAGTACATCTGCAATAAGAGTATGCTGAGTTGCTCAATGAATGAAATTTCATTTTTTATTTCTAGATAGGTTAGGTGGAAGGGTGTTATTTTCTAGGTAGGTATAAATCTCATCATAGATTGAGGTATTAGAGTCAACTAGGTGACATATAACTTGGGACTCAATATTCTCATAAGTAGGGGAAAAAAATTGTTCCACAAAGAACTCGTAATAACTTCTCTTCTCTAGAATTTGTAACAAGGAAGAAATAATAGACATGGCATCGACAACTTTATTGTCCACTCTCAAAATCTATTCAAATTTGATATTTGTTACCCATTTTTTGCTGCAGCTCAATTGGTGGAGCTAGTTTAAATATTGTTATATTTGAAAGTGGAAAAATACAGTTATTTCTGCATATGCTTAAGTATGGATTACAATACATTTATCATTCATCAAGTGGTAGATATGCAAGTGTTTTGAGATAGCCAAGTACAGAAGTATTACTCAAGTAATTTACAAATTAAATGGAGTACAAAATTGAATATACAAATGATAAAGCATAACAAAATACTTTCATTTATTTCATGAAGTGATTCACATTACATGTTTTCATTTGATTGCAAGAATACAAATGATAATACAACTTTGCAATTCAATGCTTTTCTTTCAGAATGTAAATGAAAGAACAAAATTAAATATCCACACAAGCCATGGTTTTAGCCATTTCCATTCATGACAAGAAAGGAAATATACAATTAAAAGTGAAAAGCAGATAACATGGGACATATTTGTCATTGCCTAAGTTGGTCTTTCGTTGATGCCTCGTAGCTTGCACCATTCTACTTCAACTCCCGATTGTGCCTACAAAAGATTGAGAGGAACGCCAATTAAGAGCTCGAGATATGAACTATACTACATGCCATACTAATAGAGATATATTTCAATCCTTGCAATGCATAGAACCAACTAAAGGAGGAAACAAAAAAATGAACTAAAAAGAGACAACATCATCATCACATAATGTTTTTATGCTAGCATCGTTTGTTTCCTTGTGCAGGTATAGGAAAAGTCATGTAACTTATTATCTTTTGAAGACCAAACATGTGGAGAAAAATACGCTCCCACAAGGGTAGAGCTCGGCATGCTGTCCCTCAACATCAAATGAGGCCTAAATAGAGAGGTATAATCATCATGCTCAATGGAATAGATACATTTCAATTATCAAAGTAATCAAGCCCATTTTTCACTCATAGCAATCAAATTTGATAATAGTGAAGTGAAAGATATGAGTAAAATGAAATCAATTCAGAAACAAGATCAACAAGTATTTCATGTTTTTTTTAAGTGAATAGGCATACATAATTGCCTTGCCTAGAATCATCAGTTTCAGCTAAAATAGTGGATAACCTTCAAAATGTCATAAGCAAGTGCTCTTATTTAAGAGCATCCTAATTATTATTGCCCAAAAGGAGCATAAAGATTGAAACATATTTCTACTTTAATAGAGAATGAATCCACAAGTGGCTATGAATTAATTACTAAAGGATTCACATGTTTTTGCAATTTTCTGAAGGGAATAATCTTGTTGTCCTAGGGAGAGTACAAAAAATTCATGAAATACAAAAAAATTAATGGTAGAAATAATAGTATTCAGTCAATTTTTTAACATTATGAGCAACAAATATTTTCATAAAATACAACCAAGGTTTGGGCCAAATCACAAATACTCATAGGGGCCATATGAGTTTTATTATGGAGATCTGAAAACAATCAATTTTCCTCTTTCAATATCAAATACAGATGCCATGTTTATAAACATAGAAAAGCTATTGCAAGTCTGAGCTAGGGTTTCTTCCATAGTGGCCAAGAGGAAATGCAGTAGGTTGGAAATATGAGTGGAGGAGCCATTCTTACATAGAGACAAGTTTTTGAAATTTTGAATAGAGAACGAGGAAATAATGAATTTCTTTCAAGTTTTAGAAATACCCACATTGGGTTTTTTTACAAAAATGCAGTTTATGTTTGAAATGCAAAATTCCCACATGTTATAATTTTAATTCAAAATGCATTTTCTTCCAAATACCATTTACGCATGTAAGGGTTTTGACAGAAACCACAAAAGAAAGTAGAATATCATGGTGGGTCAAGCTCTAGAGAAAGATAATTTTCTTCCAAGTCACGAATACCCACATGGGGGTTTTGTTTGAAAACTCAGATTTCTTCATATTACAATGGGCCATATTAATAGGAAATCACAAAACAAACATGATTTATTCAAGATGCCGAACACCCACATTAAGTTTTGTTCCCAAAAGTACAAAAGACATGAAATGTTATCATGGGTTGACCCCAGTGTTTCAAATATTCGCACTAAGATGTAATGGTGCGGCCTACAATGGCCCTCACAGATTTGTTTTCAAGAACAACAATCATTATTATTCATAGAAGCTTTTACAAGATTTTGTTTGACAAGAAAGAAAGAAATAGGAAAGCACAAAGATAAACCTTACCATTCGTGCCTGTAGAAGACAAAGCTCTCACAGAGCTTCCCAAATGCAAGGGCCAAACTCTCAAACATGGTGGCTAGAGGATACATCAACAATGGTGCACACAAAAATAAAAGGAATACATCGAACTATATCAAATTTCACAAAGATGTGGAGTCAGCTTTTCTCATCAAAAATACCCAATGAACAAAGAAATGGTTTAGAGGCCTCAGCAGCCTAACTCAATCATGACATGGGATGCCTTAGGTAATGGCTTGTATCAGTATTTTGCTAATAAGTCTGATAATTTGTCTCTATTAGAGCAATTGAGCACCATTTAGAGGGCACTACATGAGCACTTGGATGAGTTCAACTACTGATTTCAGAGAACCTAGGACAAAATTCTTGCAATAGTAAAGCCTTTATTGGCTCATGCTTTTCTGTTTTACTTAAAAGCCTTAAATAGTAATATTTCAGTCATGACCCAATCTATGGGTAGGAATACACTCCCCAACGCTTATGATATCACAATTAGAGCTAAAAATTGTCTCATCCAAGCTAGATATATAACCCCTAGACCTCCTATGCTTTTGTTTCTTGAAATATAACCACCTACCCCTATTGCTTTACCTCATTTAGTTGTTGTCCCACTTGTTCTAGCAATAGGTTATCATAATGCATCCCAAGAGATTGCTGCTCTAGCCCAAAGCCAAGAGCTTCAGGAGATTAAAAGCATACTTAAGACCTTTGAAAATGACCTTGAGAACTTAAAGAAGCAAGTTGGCTAGGAACATAAACCTTATCAAGCTACTTATCAGCAAAACCAACCTAATAGGCCTGCTTTTCAGAATGATTATCAGGGCCAAAAGAGGAGTTTTAAGCCAAGACCATTCCAGCCATACAACCCAAACATATCCAGTTCATCAAAGGAACTCATGGCTTAAAATAATATTGCCCAAGATTTTGATTGGTGTTATCCATGCAATTAGCCCCATAACCAATTAGTGTGTGCTAATGGCATGAGAAATCAGGCTTTAATGGTCTAGAACAAATATGCTAGTTTAGAATATGTTTCTGATCAGAATCAAGAACAACAAGATAACATGGAAGTTTCCTTTCCGAACTGGTAGAGTTTTGAGTTTTTTGGCATGAATGGCCAAGATCAAAAAAATTCTCCTATTTTGGCCAATACCAGATAAAAAAAAAAGCTATGGATTTTGGGCAACAAGATGGAAATTCACAGCAGTAGCCTGCAAACAATAAGCAACCCATTACTCCAGTGAATGTCAAGGCTATAACATAGCCTAAGAAGCAAATTATGCAAAGAGGCCAAGAAATACCTGGCAAGGAACAATCAAAGACACATTTGCAGCCTTTGTAGAGGAAAAATGATGCTGCTGTCACAAAAAACCAGTAGAAGGTAAATCCTACTTCTTTCAATATTGTTGAATACCTCAGAAAAGCTACTGTTAGCATGTTTGTATTAGATGCTTTGCATATCCCAAGCTAGAAAGGTTTGTTGCAAGATGCTTTAGCATAGAGTTATCTATTTTTGATGATACCAATCAAGGAGTTGCTAAAGTTGTTCTTGCAAATGATTTGGAGGTTAAAAGTGAACAAAAGAATAAAGAGGTAAAGCCTCCCCCATTTTATTTATGTCTGATTATTGGCGATAAGATTGTTCATAATTGTATGGTTGATTCTAGTGCCAGTAGTTTAGTCATGCCAAAGAGTTTGGCCAATAAGCTAGGTTTAGTTTATGAGCCTAATCCCCAAAAAGGTGTAGTTTAGTTAGATGGGTCTGCTATTAAAACTACTGGTATAATCAGGAACTTGGAACTTACCTTGCATGCATCCCTGAGTTTTTCTATTCATCAAGATATACATGTTATCGATTTACCACCACACTTCGCCATTTGTCTCTCAAGGGATTTTATAGGCAAGCTGGGTGGGTTTCTGTCCTCTAATTGGTCTCATCTATTTTTTAGAACAAGTTATGGTACAAAAGTGACTATAAAGTCTGAGCCTCTAGCCAAAGACTATATCAAACCATATTCCCTGAATCCTGTAAATGCTAACCTCTATGCCACCCCTGTACTGGAGGAACAAACCATGACCTAAGACTGTAGTACCCCTATAGAAAATATGAATCTAGATGAATGGGAAGTTGAAGATCACCAGCTCGATCCTTTTTAGCACACAGATGAGATAGGATTAAGAGTCTATATGATTCTCGAACCTAATTTTGATATGCCTAATCTTTGCAAAGAGGAGGAATAGTCCGCAAAAACAAAAAATGAGCTTTGGAAGCTTTACTTCGATGGTTCGAGAATCAGTATAGGTGTTGGAGGTGGGGCTATGCTGATTTCACCAGAGGGTGATAAATACTTTTCAACTTGTAGATTTCTTTCAGCTGTTCAAACAATACAGCTGAATACGAAGCATTAGTGCATGGCCTCGAATGGGCTCAGAAGAGAGGTATCAAATGCTTGCAAGTTTATGGTGATTCAAAGTTAATAGTAAATTAGGTCAGAAATCTAAATGCTGCAAAAAATGATTTTCTTAAGAAATATAAGCATCGTGCATGGGATTTAATGGAAGATTTTTATTCTTTTAACATTGTTTCAGTTCCTAGAAATGAAAATAAGCATGGTGATAGGCTCGCTACCATAGGAACCCAATTTGATATTCCAAATGAAATTCACAAAGTAGAGGCACGTCAATATGTAAAAATAGTGGTCAGACCCTCTGTGCTTGACAATAATGTGAGTTGGCAGGTTTTTGATAGCGATGAGCAAATTATAAATTTCTTAATTGTCGAAGCTGAGTTTGTAGATGGAAACCAACAAAAGTGGCAATAGTAGTATGTTAACAAGATTGTGTAGTTGAAGAACAACAAGATACCAAAAGGTTTGGTGACCTTGGAATCTGTGTTCAATTTAGATGACCAAGTGTCAAAAGGCATGTGCAGCTTGACTGTTAAAGAAGAACACTATGAGGTGATTGAAATCTTCAAAGGAAAGCTTCTTAAGTGGGAAAGGTATGTAATAAGGAAGAACAATAAGCATTTATTTTGTTATGTTAGAAATTTAGTGATTTTTTTTCTTCAGAGTATAAGGATTTGAAAGGTTTTGATCCAGAAATAGCCCAACATTCTATTGAACTAGAATCTGATGTAAAACCAGTAAGGCAGAAACAAAGACCTCTTAATCTTAAATTAGAACACCTTATGAAAGCTAAACTAAATAAATTAGTTGAGAGTGGTATTATTTTTCCTATCAAGCATACTTCTTAGGTGTCAAACTTAGTTCCAGTTAGGAAGAAAAGTGGTGAAATCAGATTGTGTGTTGATTTTCAAGATTTAAATAAAGCGTCACTAATATACCACTACCCACTCCCTTCTATGGAGCAAATTCTACAAGTAGTTTCTGGTTCTAACAAATTTTCTTTGCTAGATGGTTACTCAGGTTGCAACTACATTATGGTAAAACAAGAGGATTAGTTCAAAACATCATTCATGACTAAGTGGGGCATGACGACCTATAAAAGGATGCCTTTTGGCTTATCCAACACTGGAGCAAATTTTCAATGAGCAATGGACATGGCCTTTCACGACCTCATGAACAAGTTCATTTTGGTATATTTAGATGATATTACTATTTTTTCCAAAAATTCTAATGAGCATCTTGATAATCTAGAATAGATTTTTCAGAGATGCAAAGAGTTTAGAGTGTCTCTCAATCCAAAGAAGTGTATATTTTCTATACATGAAGGTAAACTCCTTGGACATATTGTTTCAAAGCAAGGAATTTTTATAGACTCTAAAAGAGTCTCTGAAATTCTTGATTTACCTTTACCAACTCACAAGAAAGGCTTGCAAAGCTTTCTTGGAAGAATAATTTTTTTCAGGAGGTTCATACCAAATATTGTAGCCTTGTTGCAACCTCTCACTTCTATGCTTAAAAAGAATATGTCTTTTAGCTGGACCAAGAAGGGTAAGAGAAGTTTTGAGTAGATTAAGGAATCCCAAGCCCTTCCAGCTACCCCTACCCTCGTTAATCCAAGGTATGACAAAGATTTCACTCTTTATGCATTTAGAGGAGTTAATACTATTTCTGCTATGCTTTGCCAGCAGAATGATGAAGGTTTGGAGCAACCTATAGCATTTTTCAGCTCTAGGTATTACATGATTATGAGGTAAAGTACTCATTTGTTGAGAAGCACGTTTTTTCTATTGTAAGAAGCCTAAAAAAGTTCAGACATATGCTATCAGATAACAAAATTCACTTACTGGTTGCTCATTCAACTATTAAGAATTTCCTACTTAACAAAGATATTAATGATAAGTGTGTTGGTTGGATTACCAAGGTAATGGAATTTTACATTGATATTAAGGTAAATAAACTCATTAGAGGCAAGGGTTTGTGTGAATAGATTGCTAGAAATTAAGACAATAGCTTAGAAAAAGCTAAAAATGTTGACAAAGTGCTAAACAATGATGATGCAGTTGCTGTTCTAGTTTCTTCTGCTACTTGGTTGCAACAAATGATGCACTATTTACAAACTAGTGAGTGCCTCGAAGGATTATATAGAGAAACAATAAGGTATTATAGATTACAGTCTATTCCTTTTGCAATTATTGATGAAATTATTTATAGGAGAGATTTTCAAGGTGTTTTATTAAGGTGCATTCAGCCTGATCAAGTTGATAAGCTTTTAGCAAAATTTCATGATGGGCCCTCAGGAGGCCACTTTTTTGCAAGAAAAAAAACCTTAAAAATTATGTGAGCTGGTTATTATTGGCCAAATCTATTTAAAGATGCTATTGCTTGGGTTAGAAGATGTGAAAAATGTGCTTTATTTTTAGGAAAACAGAGGCTTGTAGGTCTTCCTCTACATCTGATTCAAGTGGAATAGCCCTTTGCCAAGTGGGGATTAGATTTTATTGGGCCAATTAACCTGCCTTCAAGTGCAGGTCATAAGTGGATACTTACTGCCATAGATTAGTTTACTAAGTGGACCGAGGTAGTTGCTTTAAAAGAAGCAAATGAGACTTCTATGCTTAATTTATATCAGCACTTAGTGTTGACATTTGGTACTCTAGATTCAATAATATCTGACAATGGTTTGGATTTTATCAATTTAAGAATATCTAATTGGTCAGTCAGGAATACCATTTATTTGAACATGTCTTCTAATTATTATCTGTAGGGCAATGGTCAGGCGAAATCTACAAATAAGAATTTGATTCAGATAATTAAGAAGATAATTGAGGACAATCAACGAACATGGCATGAAAAGATAAAGTTAGCTCTTTGGGTTGACAAGGTGACTCCTAAAAGGGCCACTGGTTGTTCTCCTTATGTACTTGCTTATGGAAAAGAGGCTAAGTTACTTGTTTCTATTGAATTGCCTACTTTGAGTTTTGTTAAGGAGCTGGAATTGCTGAATGAGCAGCCTCTTGAAGTGAGATTTGTATAGGTGGTAGAGCTTGAGGAAACTAGAAGGGAAGCATTAAGACAACTTGAGGTACATCAAGCTTAGATGAAGATCTTTTTTGATAAAAAGGAAAGACCACAAGAATTCATTATTGGTGATCTGGTCTTCAAGTGGAATGAATATAAGAGTAGACTTAGATGGCATTCCAAATTCAATGAAATTTGGGATGGGCCTTATGTGATCATGAAGTGGAAGGAACACAATGCTTTCCAACTTTCTAAGTTGACTGGAGAGGTGCTATCTATCCTAGTTAATGGGATCCACCTCAAGCATTGCCTCTGAGATAAGTTCTATCTTGTAAATAAGTAGAGTAGTTGTTGCAAATAAGTTTGCTACACACATTTATTTTCAATAGTTTTATTTTCCCTAAGCGCTATTGTGCATGTTCTATTGGCCATTAGGGCCTGTTAATTTTCTTTCTGCATTGCTTCGTATCATTTTGCTGTTGTTTGGAGTGTTGCTGCTCAAGTTTTCTGAGTTTTGGAAGGGGTAGATTTGGCTTCACGCCCAATGGAGTTTTTAAAGGCAATTGATCTATGCTTAGCTGGAAAGCATTTAGTGGAAATCACAAAAATATTACCAATTTTTTGCTGCAGCTCAATTGGTGGAGCTAGTTTAAATATTGTTATATTTGAAAGTGGAAAAATATAGTTATTTCTGCATATTCTTAAGTGCGTATTGCACCACATTTATCATTCATAAAGTGACAGTTATGCAAGTGTTTTGAGATAGCTGAGTTCAAAAGTATTGCTCAAGTAATTTACAAATTAAATGGAGTACAAAACTGAATATACAAATGATAAAGCATAACAAAATGCTTTCATTTATTTCATGAAGTGATTCACATTACATGTTTTCATTTGATTGCAATAATACAAATGATAATACAACTTTGTAATTCAATGCTTTTCTTTCAGAATGGAAATGAAAGAATGAAATTAAATATCCACACAATCCATGGTTTTAGCCATTTCCATTCATGACAAGAAAGGAAATATAGAACTAAAAGTGAAAAATAGTTAACATGGGACATATCCGTCATTTCCTGAGTTGGTCTTTGGTTGATGCCTCGTAGCTTGCTCCATTCTGGTTCATCTCCCGATTGTTCCTACAAAAGATTGAGAGGAACACCAATTAAGAGCTCGGGATATGAACTATACTACATGCCATACTAATAGAGATATTTTTTAATCCTTGCAATGCATAGAACCAACTAAAGGAGGAAACAAAAACATGAACTAAAAAGAGACAACATCATCATTGCATATTTTTTTTATGCTAACATCGTTTGTTTCCTTGTGCAAGTATAGGAAAAGTCATGTAACTGATTATCTTTTGAAGACCAAGCATGTGGAGAAAATTAGGCTCCCACAAGGGTAGAGCTCAGCATGCCATTCCTCAACATCAAATGAGGGTTGAATAGAGAGGTATAATCATCATGCTCAATGGAATAGATAAATTTCAATTATCAAAGTAATCAAGTCCATTTTTCACTCATAGAAATCAAAGCTGATAATAGTGAAGTGAAAGATATGAGTAAAATAAAATCAATTCAGAAACAAGATCAACAAGTATTTCATGTTCTTTTTAAGTGAACAGGCATACATAATTTCGTTGCCTAAAATCATCATTTTCAACTAAAACAGTGGATAAGCTTTAGAATGTCATAAGCAAGTGCTCTTATTTTAGAGCATCCTCATTATTACTGCCCAAAAGGAGCATAAAGATTGAAAAATATTTCTACTTTAACAGAGAATGAATCCACAGGTGGCTGTGAATTAATTACTGAAGGATTCACATGTTTTTGCAATTTTCTGAAGGGACTAATCTTGTTGTCCCAGGGAGAGTACAAAAAATTCATGAAATACAAAAAATTTAATGGTAGAAACAATAGTATTCAGTCAATTTTTTAACACTATGAACAACAAATATTTTCATAAAAT
>VDFB02166535.1:0-29468 GCA_007258455.2 Sequoia sempervirens | reverse complement strand
TTATATAAGTTGTATATAAGATTCTTGAACTTAAGAATTTCATGAAACAAATATAAGTTGTATATAATTGTAATTTAGGAAAAATGAATTAAGAAAAATTCACTACGTTTCAAATAAGGATTGAAAGCATATATATGGTTTTACATGCAACCAAAAAATGTGAGAGATGATGCTATCAAAGATTCTTGAACTTAAGAATTTTCCATGGAACAAATATGTACATATAATTGTAATTTACACAAAATGATTTACAACTATGTACAAGTTACTATAAGTTCTCATTTGAACATGTATAGGGTTACAAGTAAACTTGAAAACCATAGATATAATCTAAGTCAAAGATTCTGGTTCAGCCTGCTCTTCAATTTAATGTAGAATTTTTTGATGATCATCACTATCTAGTCTCCATTTTCTTATTACGTGCATATGGAATAGCATGAAGATGTAGAGTGTGCTTGTTATTAAGTGACTATATTGATATACCTTGTTATCAGGTTGATAGTCAACAAAATGAATCCCATGTTGAACAACTTTGACTTGTTTTAGATATGTCCCTTGCACTACAATAGTTGCTGCATGGTAAACATGAACCTAAGGTAAGACATATGAACGTGTGCAACAATTTCGTGCTCAAGGTTTGTACAATATATATTTAATGTTTATAATGTACTGTGCACATGTGAATACAATGTATAGAAAATTTTAAATTCAAACTCACCTATGGGAAATAACATTCCATCACTTGTTTCAGGTTTTGTTAGCTTATTCGTCTCTTCTATGCAACGCAATAAATAATAGCTAACACCTTCGATGTTTCCAGGCTCTGCTATGACTGCAAAACCATCTCCTATACACCAAATTTACACAAAAAAATTCTTAAAAAATTAGAAATGTCTCTAAAGATCATTAACTAGATATGTATAATATTTAAATTATTGAAAACTTACATGTGTACCTTTTCTAACCAATCTTGAAATATGGTCATAATCAATTGAAATCAAAGGAATGTCTTCAAATATTTCTTCCTCGTCTTCATCATATGTTTATGAAACAACTAGTGGCATTGTATCCCATTTACCAACATATCTAGGTTCTTGATTCTTGCATGCATAATCAGAGTTTCCCTCAATGCACTCAGTGCAAAAACAAGAGTAATCCCTTGTGTCTAATATCCATCCATGGTGACTATCTGAACTCCTAACACAATGCAAAGATCTTGTTTTTTCTACCCTCTTGCATCCATGCATCGATCTTCTATTCACACCTAGATACATATGTACAACAAAAAAATTACGTGAACAAATATGAATATATATATATATTTTTTAAATTTAAATAAATTCAAATTTTTGATTTAATGTAATTTATACAAACCCGATATCTCCCAAAACACTCTATGTGGAATGTGTTGGTTTGTTCTTGAAGATGTGCCGACCACATTTGATGCAAAGTGTTTCTTGCACCATTCAACAACATCATGTGCATTGTCTAGACGATCTTCTGAATAACTCATTTGATGCTTTCTTAAAGCTCGTTTGATGCAAGCTCTTTGCTCCATCATGCTCACCCTTTCCATGCCCTCTCAAAAAACTTTGAAACATGTGAGTATTTTTAGATTTTATGATATCTACAAAGTGCATAATAGAATGGCCATGAAGATTTGAATTGTGCATCCATCACGACCATACAAAATGATTTTCGATTTTACACCCCTACTTCTCAAATTCTCAAAAAATATTGTAAAGCAATGTTGGACAAAAAGTGTGTCATGCTCTTTATCATCACTAATATAAAAGTGATATTCTTTTTTAATGACTTGTTCTTCATCTGTACTCTCAACACCATCAATTCTGATTGTGCATGTCGATAACACACATGAACCATAATAGTGATCTGCTTTGAAAAGTAATACTCTGATTGAATCTCCTTTTGATGTAGAAAGGAGTAATTTTAACAAAGCCAACTCTTGATAGGAAGCTACATTCCATGTGGGGAAAGTATCTCTCAATGTTGGAATTGTTGTACTTGCCACTTAGCAAAAAAGGAATGTTGTATGTATGGTCATATCAATTTTTGAAAATCTTCCATAAATTTTCCAATGGGAATCTCCTCTTCTACATAGTTCAACCTTGTGGATTCTTTCCCAAAATTTGTTTGTAACTTTACATACTTGTACCTGTGTTAGTAAAATATGTGAATAAATAATAAACCACACTTGATCAATGAAACATTACATCAAAGAGAATCTAAATAACTTGATATATGAGAAATTTAACAAAATAAACTCTCTAAAAATAGTACTTACCTCTTGCAATTTACTGTCTTTGTTAGGTCAATATCCTCAATTCTTGAAGGAAATTTAGCCAAATTTCCACATGTCTCACAAATTCCTTTTATGCGGTTTATTTGAGGTCCATTTTCATGATCACATAATATAGACTTCATGAAAAAACTTTCTTGTTTAGGAGGTGCATTTTGAAACCCACATCTTTCTTCTCTCATCTTTCAAAACACCTGATAGTATAGATCAAATTCAATATGATAACGACAACAACAAGTTTCAAAAAACTTGTTTATCTTCACATAATATGGCTTTAACCTTTGAAACATTGTTTGCCCAATCTTTATATGAGGATATGCATTACAAAAGTTCATATACATCTCAAATTGTGTTATGTCTGGCCAATGTTTGATATGATTTTCATAAATACTAGGTCCAATCTACCGTATCTCATAACATCTCACAGTATTTGATGATGGGCCGAATACGATCATGCCAAAAACTTGAGACCAAGTTCTAACAAAATCTTCAATCTGTCCGAGCAGGGCTCTACATAATTTCCCAATTGCCTTTAATCTCTCATCCAAAAACTTTCTCTTTTTCTTATATATTTTATCAATGTGGTTCTACTATAACCAATTTCAGTTGAAAGTGCTGACATTTTTCTTTTTCTTTCTATATCTTGATGTACAATAGATGTCAACATCACCCTTCTTGTAGTGGCCTTATCCATAGTTTGAGATCCTTTCCCAATGGAATCTAAACCCTTTTTAACATTTTGAACAATATCCTTTTGTAATCCCATGTGTTTCTTCTTATTTGATGATGAATGGAAACCCAACAATTGTAATGACTCTTTGAGCTCATCACGAAGAAGTAAACATGATAACAATTGGGTTTTTCAAGTGTATCAAGATGATTGAAATGATGATTGATCATTCCATTTACAGATTTAGTCATTGACCTCTTTCTCTTATTATAAGGCTGGTTGGCATAATATTTGAGTTTCTCCATATCCATTTCAAGTAAATGATCTAAATTTCTATGAGAAATTTTTTTACCCACCTTCTCAACTAGTTTTATAAGCTCATCCATACCTGGAGTAGGAGGAAGTGATCCCGACTCCTCTCCAACATGCATTGTTTCAACTTGTGCCTCCTCCCTATCTTCAAGGACCATGCATTCTTGAGCGGATTCATTTGATCCAATGTCTACATTTGGCTTGACTTGAGCATGAAAACTTCCTGCTTGTTGAGCCCTTCCTACACATGTGTCACAAAATATTTTGCAAACAAAAATGAGAGATGATGTTAAATATATAAGTGAAGTTTATGTATGCAAGCAAACAAATTGATAAAACATGATGAGCTATAAGTGAGAGAAGTTTGTGCTATTTTTATATGCTCATCCATACCAGTAGAAGGAAGTGATCTTGACCCCTCTCCAACAAGCATTGTCTAAACTTGGGTCTCCTCCCTAACTTCAAGGTCCATGTGTTCTTCAACGGATTCGTTTGATCCAATATCTAGATTTGGCTCGACTCCTGCTTGAGGAATTCCTAGAGCATAAAACATAAAAATAACTTGAGAACATTGAAGTGATGAAAATAAAATATGAAAGACACAAAACACTGTAAATATTGAAACAAAAAGAATTGGCTTAAGGAATTGGAGTCAAGAATCATATAAACATTGCAACTTGAATGACCAAGATGACTTGAGGATATTTAAAAGTATTTATAGTCATTTAAGTGCAATGATGGTTAGAAACCTTCAAGGTAAGAGTACTAAACACACACTTGAGAGTGAGAGAGGAAAAACAAGCATGTACCTTGTTTCTTTCTATGATAATTTTCCAGCAAGTTTTGATCCGCCTCTTTTGTTCTTCTTCTTTTGACAATTTTTGGTTGAGATGCATTTTTTCTTTTCTTTGTTCCCATTTCTTCTTCAACAAGATGACTCTCAACAGAGTCCTCTACCATCTTAGTTAAATTATCCTCCAAATTACTTGTGATTGATAAAAATGAAAAGTTGTCGAGCTCCAATATTTGCCTCCTTGATAAATGTGCAAAACTTCTCCAAAATCTGCGCTCCAAGTGAATCAAAATTATTCAAGTGTACATGGAATAACTAGATCCTAGTTTAAATGAATCAAGTAGTAAACAAACAAGTTATTTCATTGTGGGGTTTGTTGTTATTTAATTCATAGGTATGCACAACATATCTAGTAATTTTAGAATTTTGTTAAAGTGTCAAAAATGTATATTAGAGGTATAATTTGAATTGAATTTTCTTAATTATATTTTAATTGAATTTCAAGTTAGTTGTCGAAAATGTATAATAGAGGTGCAAATTTGAATTAAATTTTCTTAATTAAATATTTGAATTGAATTTCAAAGTTATGTAAAAAGCATTATAATACGCTTTCGATATGTTTGGAACACAATTTCAAGTTACTTGTCAAAAGATTATATCTTGTTCTCAAATCAATAGTTCATGTTGCTTAAGTCATTTTAAAAAATATATTTATTGTGATCAACATGAATAAACTTAATTATAAAGTGGCATTGATTTCCCAAAAATTCTACTAGAGATCAATAAGGAAATGTAAGATGTAAGCGGTCATAAAAAAAGAAAACATGTATGTATATTGAATATTTAAAGCAATTGCATGTACATATATTATGTGTAAACATGTTTAAACCATAAGCAAACACATGTACATATATGTAAAAGAATTCAATACATATAAACATAACACATATTATAAACAAAGAGGCAAATGTATGTATATATCATATAAGAAAATATATGTACATATATCATAAAAGCAAAATATAAATTAAAGATCATCTAATGTCGAATACTAAAGATCAAAAAACAAGCAAATGTATGTATATCATGTAAGCAAGTGTAAGAGATCATCAAATATCAAGTACTATTTTAAAGATCATCATATATAATCAAATACACATGTGATAAAGATCATAAATCTAGAATGCATGGCCCCTATGGAATGTCTACTCCTAGGCGAATGGCCATCTGAATGAGAACGGTCCTACTCTGATGGATGTGCTGAGCCCTGCAAATAAAATTGTGTACAAGATGTGTTAAATACATATAATTTTTATTAAATAAATTTTATGAAAGTTATTTTTAAATGAACTTGTATTTTTAAATATTAATCTACAACTTGTATTTATCTATGCATACATAAATATATATTTTATGAAAACTCACATGTCCACTGATAGCAGATTCATCCACAGAGTCACATCAATCATTACACCTGATGATGGGACCAGAGACTAGAATTTGATAGAGGTATCATCCACAACTAACAATATATATACATATATATCAACTTAAATGAATATCTAGTTAAAAGAAATTTAAAAAATAATGAAAAAAGAATTGAAACATGCACATGCACACATACATGCACATCATCTGATATCGGATGACCTAAGTCCTCTGAAACAGTCGCCTCCACCATATGGACCAAATGATCAAGCGACGAATCAATATCTGCATCCATCTGATCTATCCCATGTCATGCCAGAAATGATGAATGTAGAGGACTATGAAGGTGAGATGGCACCGGTGATGATGAACCAGAACCAATCAACATATCGGTAAAACCATAATTAAATGCATTTCTGGTATGGCTTGTAGGTGGGCGAATGACACAGGCCCGAGCGACCTCTATGTATCAAATGATCTCTAACATGCTCTATACCAATCCCATTTAATGCATTGAAATTTGGGCATATGCCTCCAACAGGTCCTCAGCCAAACAATGTAGAGTCATGTGTGCCATATCTCCTATAAGTGCATCAAGCTGTGTAGGAGTGGGGATGCCAGTCAGTGTAAAAGGATCCATGGTGGTCCACTGTGCTGAAAATGGTGTGGATCGGGAATGTCTAGATATCAAATACTGACCTACACGATCATCAGATATCCTAGTGGTGGCAACCGCAATGTCACCTACAGTGTCAATTGCTTCCTTTTGGGAAGCAACAACAACCTCATCTGCTATGGGGGCTAGAGGCGGGGTGAGAAGCGGAGACTGTCTGTATTACCAGCTTGATGGGGGTGGGTCTATGCGCTTTCCCGACGATGGAATTAGACCTATCAGCAATCCTACCAGCCCACGACCACCATATGGTGGAATGTCTAGGTAGTTAACTTTGAGACCCAAATGGACCTCACCATACAACTGCTAAACAAAATACAATGGAATCTGGTCATTGTTTGGGTATATACCATGTGCTGCTAGAAATCGTGGGTAGATCAATGAGGCCATAGCATGATCAACACATCTAGTGACCTGGTATCCCCTAACCTTACGCACATTTTGATAAAATGGGAAACAAGTGGCTTTAATTATTTCTTTGGTGACACTATCTTGTATTTGTTTAAGGGGAACGCCACCATGTACTTCTTCCTGCATGCGGGAAAGAATAGCAGTCACTCTGTCTGGGGAATATGCACTAGTCCTCTCAAGTTCATTTTTTAGTTTTTCTAGACTATGCAATATTAACATGCATGGTTCACTATATATCCCTGGGTTTGCACCCTGTGCTAATGAATCTCTTAATTTTTTATCTCATTACTAGTATTTGCAAACAAAGATTCTAGCATGGGTGAAACATGATCTACATTTTCCATGTTATATATATACAGTACACCTAAAAAAACAATGAGACTTTGGTAAATAATATATCTAGATAAAAAGAATACAAATCTAAAATAGAACTTGTAATTTAATTCATCTACTGCGTCGATAATATTTTCATACTATTAACTTGATTTAAAAAAATTGGAGACTAACTATAATCTATAACTAACATCTTAAATGGTTAAAATTTTAAATGAAACGATGAAAGAAGAATAGAATACAAAGATTAAAGTATAAAATCATTTGAAAATAATTGGGGATAAAAATATTTAATCTAATAGTTGTTAACATAAATGAACTTCAATTATATAGCCTTGAGAACATCAAAAAGTTATAGATTGGAAAGCAAATAAATGTGTCATATTACTTGAATCAAATCTAATAAAGTTTGACTTTATTGCATACTTGTTATAAATATCTCACATGAACCAATGAAATTCAATGTGCCTCTATCTACCCTTGACATTAATGTTTAAAAGGCTTGTTGAGATGAAAATTAATGTTGATTCCTTACCTAATGGAAACAAAAAAAAGACATACATATAAAAATCAAACACAATTCAATTTCTATTAAAAATTTTACATATCCATTTCTTGTTGGATTTTGGATCCTAGATTTGAGATGCACAATGTTAAAGGGATTATGACCCACATTCAAGGGTTCTTTAGTGCTACATATTTGGATTTTATTAATGATGATAGGTTATTAGTAAGTTCTTCCCATGAAATTTAATAGTATTATCTTCCATTTGGGTCTATTTTTTAATATTGAAATTGGCCAATGCAAATATTAGGAATGTTAGATTGAAGTTTATTATTTTAGATTTTTTGACTATAAGCAAGGATCGACAAAGTATATACATTCTTAACATTTTCATGTGCAAGTGAGATGAATGTTAAGAACTAAAGTTGTTAGAGGCTACCACACTTAATTATGGATCTTCTAATGCTTCATCTACATCATCCTACCCTTGTAAATTTGAAAAGAAAAAATATTTCCAAAAGGATGAAAGTAAAAATAATGGAAATGACCATTGTACAAACTATACATTATAAATGTTTCTAATATTATGACTCTAAAGCCTCCAAACTTTTCCTTTGTAAAATGTGCTTCAAAATTTACTCAGTGCAAACATGATTACACTTCCTCCTATTAGGCCATTAGATAAATCTAAGGTTATTCCCCAAAGATATAATGAGAAAGAATTTTGTTATTAAATTGTAGAGTTAATTGTAATTATACTCAACATTTTATGGGATTAAGGAATAATTGATTAAGGATTTGATTGATAAAAAAAAAATTAGGTTGAGGGGGTTAATATTGGGGTCAATCCTTCAATTGTTCCTCCTAATGAAAATTTAAATATTTTACACTAAATAAATCTAATAAAATGGTTTTATATGAGGGTCATGAGATTGAGGTACATATACATGTTGATGAGCTTGAAATCATTGATTCACCTATGTATGTGAGGAATGATAATTTGTTGGTATTAATAAAAATTATAAGGGTACTTATTCTTCTTCTTATGTACTAGTGATTGACTTTTATATAAATTTCTATGGACTAACTAGTATTCAAACTTAGGACCTCCCATTTGGTGTTAGGATGCTCTACTATTGAGCTAATGGCTCACATTGTGATGAGTCTTTTTATGGCTTAGGTGTGTATCATTTCTCCAACACACTCCCTTGAACCACAACATAGGTGTCAAATGCACCTAGCTTGGCTCTAATACCATACAAGAATACCAATTATGAGGACCTCCTATAAAAATATGACATGAAAAACCGTGAACAATATTTAAAAGATAATCCATAGTCTATCTTATTATTTATGCATATTTTCTAGGACCACCTATGCCCAAAACACAAAATAGTTTTTGTAAATACACCAATTAGATCTTATAAAATGCATTACTTATATCAAATTATATGGTAAATTAAATATAATTAATGATTACTTTTTCTTTTAGTATGAAAGAGGTTAAATTCCAATATATGTTCTAGTGGGCTTGATTGAGTGACAAGGTGGAGTGATTGTTGTAATGAAGAACTTGCTAGGAAAGCTAACCAAGTTAAAATGTACACCTATACATACATCATTGTGGTAATATAGACCTATGTCATAAAACACAATTGAATCCTATTAGTTCCAAAGTATTTTAGCAAAGAAGAGATAGAGGAATTTCCAACATGAGGCATAATTCAATCATAATATAATAAAACCATTAATCCATAGTTCTATGTATAAATGGAATGTTGTAGAGGAAAAGATACACATTTAATTTGCAAGGCATAACTCAACAATATGAAAACATATAGTAGAATATTGTACATTATTCTCAGGATTTTTTCTTATTTGTGAGAAATGCAAACCTTCCATGCTAATTTTCTCTAAAACACACAAATATAGGGGGCAGTGTAATATCCCACCCTTTCCTAAATTTTTCCATAGCTAGTGATATGATAATATCCCAACAACTCTATGAATTTTAAAATTGAATGTTATGGACTATATTAAAATTATTTTGTGGACTAATAAACTAAAGAATATTCTTGATATTTAATTACACGTCTCTTGAGAAAAACAATGATTTAATATCTTATGAGTATTAAATTAGATTATGAGTATAATTTAAAGAATTATAGTCATGATTTTGTAATTGTCATGTAATAGACATAAATATCATTCCTTTTGTTGGTAAAACTACATATTTAGAGTAATATTATGAAGGTTAAATTTAAATGGTTTATCTAGCACTCAAATAATCATTCTAGACTAATATTTGATTTAAAATTTCTTTTACAATGATTATTGATTATATTTAATAAAAAATACTTGATATTCCCACCAAGTTATTAAGGGTGCAAATCAACTATTGACATGGACTAAACTATTGCAAACAAGGTAAATATATATAGTAGGAGTATCAACTAATGGTGAGGCACTTTAAGTCTAATCAAACATACAATATACCAAATAATATTAATGAAATAGTGGAGAAAATAAATAAATATTCAAACCTCATGAACACTAG
Organism: Sequoia sempervirens; assembly: GCA_007258455.2. Lineage (NCBI taxonomy): Eukaryota > Viridiplantae > Streptophyta > Pinopsida > Cupressales > Cupressaceae > Sequoia > Sequoia sempervirens. The sequence continues at coordinate 19,466 of VDFB02166535.1, read as the reverse complement.
AATTATAATATGGAGAAACCCTTTCAAAAAATCCCACTACTAAAGAGATATGAAACTTTTATTAATATTCATAACAAGATTATAACAATCCAATCCACTCAATCTTCTTTAGTCTAATGTTTTGGCTATTTCTACATAACACTATTTAAACCTTATGTCATACATTAAATTATATATAGAGCAAGGGAAACAAGAAATGATCAATTAATTTATGTAATGAGTGGAAAAAAATCATGGTCCACAAGAAAAGAACCCATGCCCCACTATGCATTGGAACATGTACACAAAATATAAACGAACTAATGATATAGGACCTTAAATCCCATAACCTTGATAGTAACCACTCCCAATACTAGTGCTTTATGATGAAGATGTCAACTACAATAAGTCTCATCTATTATGAAAAGATGCTCCACTCTTCCCAATGTAACTCCTAGTACAATAATCATCACGATCTCCTTATTTAATTTTATTATAATAATATCTTGAGCCCATTGCTTACCTTTTCATTTTTTCTCACATATCACACTATAAAATTTTGGAGCTCATTTTCACTTTGCGAGAGTCTCTCGAGGGTTTTAATGGTGTCCAAATTGATATTTTTTAGCTTAATGCATCAAGCTCATTAATATTTTTAATTTTAAGAAAATATTAAAATCAAAGCTCTAGACTGTAATTTATGCCCTTTAGAAAGAATTTAGAAAAAAGCAACATTAAAGATAAGATTTTAAGTGAATGGAACACTAATCCCAACTTACACCAACCAAGTACAAATGGGTATTTAGCTTCATGGAGATTCATTCATGGTTGGTGATGGTGCATGAGTAGGCTAATAGAGGAAGAAAGACCATATGTTCATTAAGAAGAAATTGGGAGAAAAAATAAGCTAAGTTTAAATTTGTAATGATAAGAGGATCTTGATTGAATTATATATATATAGTTCATATGAGAACCAAGGATAACATACTAGAGTAAATAAGCTTCGATAATAAAGGAATCTTGTAAGTATGGGGAAGAAAAATATATCAAACTAAATGCACTACCAAAAGATAGATCAATTGGGATTTTTTTATAGGAAAGTGTGATATTTAATTGAAATCCTAATGTATTAATGTTGTATCTTCAACAATCTTGGAATGAGTACTTGGATGCCTATGTTGTCAAAAGATATTATTATTTTACTATTAATTCTCCTCATGTTGAAATTTCCATGAACTAGTTAGGATGCAAATCTCCACCACTAAGCTACCCACCCACTTTATGACAAGTCAATTTACGATTTAGGTATGCTAATTTTTTTGACACCTTTTTCACATTGTGAGATATTACCAAATAATTATAATGGTCATTTGGTTTTGTGTGGATCATGAACCATGTAAGGGTGTGTTTATTGATCTTACTCACCAATAAAATGTATGCATTGAATAATTTTTGTTTTATCATCATTTTATCAACAAGCATATGCATATTTGAAGGTTTATTTAAAATTGACTAATGATATGTTGATTGAAACTATAGGATACATTATTTTACCTTAATTTTTTGGTCTAAAAGATGAGGGAAGTTCTTATTCTATGTCATATTCTTTCTTCTTTAGATGTATCTCATATTTTATTTGGGTATCCATGGATAAAGCAATATCAAGCAACATCATCTATGTTATGCCATCAAGGTATCAAATATGTTTGAACACTAGTAAAGAGGTTACAATTGCAAGAGATCCGTATATGCCTTTATTTTAGATTAAGTCATTTAACCTTAAATAATTTTAAGAACATACATAAGGATCCTCTATATAAGTGCAAGGATTCTTTGCCTAATTTGTAAAATTTTCAAAAGGAATAACAATGGTGGGAAAATCAAGACAAGATGCAACAATTTAGAATTCCTAAAGGGTTTACAATTATTAGAGCCAAAGTAGGTTATATGTAGGTTTTATATTATAAAATGATTCAAGAATCTATAAGGCCAAAAGAACCATAAGCATTGCAAACTTTAGTTTAGAAGCATAAGGGATTGGATATTTTCATTCCTAAACATGGTTTTCATAAAAAAAATTACTCATGTAGCAAACACACTATAGAATTCACAAAGAAGGTTAGGGTTTTTAGCTTCATTTGTTATATGGAGATATTTTATTGTAATGTACGTAATCAATGATATGATTCTTCATTTTTTATAAGATTTAATATTATAACACCTTAACAAATCAAGCTATGACTTTCATGGTTCACTCCTACATGTATGAAATTTGCATTTTCATCTACAAGTTTAACCCTAAATTTGTAGTTTTAAAATTATTTTGTGACCTTGACCCCTACACTTCTAGTCTTTAGGAATTTATTTATCTCCATTCTATAGACTATGTTGAGAGCCATTATAATTTTTTTTTGCACTAACTTTAGGAGGAAACTCGTTTTTCCTTACTTAAACCCTTGGATTATGCAAAACGGGGAAGCAAAATACTATATTGAAAATGCTTTAAAAACTTTCAAACAAGTGCAATTTGAATTCAACAAATTTAAAAAAAATTGCATATAGGGTTTCGAAATTAAACAAATACATGCATTTTGAACTCTAAAAAAATGGAATTTTAAATACCTCGTGCTCAATAGTGGTCGATATGTGAATTGGAATGATGAAGTTTGAAGAGAGGACCCGAAATTTACTTTCGCCAGTGAGAAATTTTGTTGGGTCGCCGTTCGGATTATGTTCGTCGCACGCAGGGACAGTGACTGACTGGTAAATTCACAGTAAAAATGTGAAAGTGAAAGAATTTTTTTTGGTTTTGTCATATTCAAGGGGTTCGGCCGAACCCACTTAAATATTATTTTTTATTAGGTTCGGTGACTGGTTCGGCCGAGCCATGGGTTCGGCCGAACCAATTAAATGGTTCGGTCGAGCCATACGGTTCGGCCGAACCCATTTGATATGAAGAGTGGGAAAATTTTGAAATTTCCTTCCTCTTCAAAAGTGTAAACCACTTATGTGGCTTCACCCTGATCCTTCTTCCCTTCTAGGAGACACCATCCCATCTTGGTAGTAAGGGCTTTGTTGAAGAGCTTTATTCTTGTTATTCCTAATCCACCAACATTCTTAAGGGTACACACTTTCTCCCAAATGACCAAAGCCAGTCTATTTTTCTCTTCCATTCTAGATCACACAAATTTCCTTTGAATCTGTTCAATTTTTTTTGCAATGAAGGCCAAAATTTTAAAGAGAGACAAATAATAAATTAGGATATTTTGAAGAGAGGCTTTCAACAATTGTATCTTCCTTGCAAGGCTTAGAAGTTTACCTTTCCAACGTGACAACTTTTTTTGGACCCTTTCAATTAGATGATTCCAATCTAGTTATTGTCTAGCTTCCTAGAAATGAGGAGGAGACCAAGGTAGGCAGTATGTAGAACAACTTCCTAGCAGCCCAATATCTACACCACTTTTTGCTTCACAACTCGGTCAACATTGAAAAAGTATAGCTTGCTCTTATTATAATTAATGTGTTGGCCAAAGGTAAGGCACAATCGTTTAAGACAAACTTCCATTGGCTGGCTTCTCCAATTGAGGCTTCTCCAAACAGTAAAGTGTCATCAAAAAATTGTTGATGAGAGTCCGAAGGGAGAGACAGAGCAACTTTAACACCTCTCAAGGTTTTAGAATCAATTAGCTTTTGAATATTCCTTCCAAGGACCTCAACAACAATTATGAATAGATAGGGAGAGAGGGGGTCACCTTGTCTCAGTCCCCATTCACATGAGAAGAAGCCCTAAGGGGCTCCATTCACTAGAACTAAGCACATAGGGGTGGTAACACAGGATATGAGTAGCTTGAGAAATCTACCATCGAACCCAAATTTACAGCAAAGAGAAATGGCTAGGATACTCTATCATAAGCCTTAGAAATGACAATTTTGAGGTCCATCCCCGGGTTTTTACTTAGGTCTATTGAGTGGAGGATTTCATGGGTTGTAATGACAACATCAAGAATGTTTATTCCTTGGAAAAAACCTTTCTGATTAGGGGTTATCATTTTACTTAACATAGCTTTGAGCCTAAACACAATTATTTTTGAGAAAATCTTATACACTGTGTTATAGAGACTTGGGGGTCTAAAGTACTTAATAGATAAGGCCTCTTCCTCTTTTGGGATAAGGGCTATGAATGTTGCATTCATTTGATTAAGAAGCCTTCCAAACCTAAAGAAATATCTAGTTGCATTTAACAAGTTAGTATTAACAATATCATAGTAAATTTGAAGAAATGCCAAAGGGAACCCATTTGGCCTTGGGGCTTTATAAGGCCCAAAAGAAAAAACAACCTGCTTAACTTCCTAGAGAGAAATAACCTTAGACATGATCTTAAGATATTGCTCAGTAATAACATTAGGGATAACTTGTAGAATATCATCAAATACATGGTTTGCGTTCCCTTGGGCATTTTGGAAAGAGGAGAAAAAATTCATAGCTTCCTAAGTTATTTCTCTTTCGGTAGTCACCACAGTGCCATCTTGTTTCTTGAGCATTCTTATTCCATTCTTGCTTCTATGTTTTATTGTGGACTAGTCAAAAAATTTGGAGTTTCAGTCTCCCTCTATGAGCCACTGAACCTGAGATTTTTGCTTCCAGAAAATCTCCTCTTGTTTGTTGACTTTAAACCATTGGGATCTCAAATTGTGTTCATGAGTGCATATTTCTTCATTTGCAAGACCGACCTCAATTTTATCTTGTACTTCTTTGAGGTTGTTCCCCAATAATTTTTTAGTTTAAAAAATATTACCAAAGGTGATTTTATTCCGTCATTTCACTCTTTGCTTAATTCTTCTCAGTTTTTCCACCAAGCGAAACATGGGGGTAGCTCCCGTGGGTTCAACCCACCAATTTTTGAAAAGGACAACAAAGTTAGAATGTAGAGTCCACATTAGTTCAAATCTGAAGGGGAAAAGACCTTTATTATAAGATCATCATTTCTCTTTAACAATATGGTATTATGGTCTGAACCAGATCTTGGGAGGGCTGAGAGTGAGAGATGTTGGGATATATTCCAATTAGAAGAGATAAGAAATCTATCCATCTTAACTTGAATCAGTTGATTGCCAAGTCTTTTATTGGACCATGTAAATTTGGAACCCAATAAAGGAACATCAAATAACCTAGTAGAATTGAAGAACCTAGCTAATTCCATCATGCTCTAAGAGTAGTCTTCCAATCCTCCCAGCTTCTTTGAGGGTAAAAGAGGAGAGTTGAAGTTTCCTCCCAACATCCAATAATCATCCAATCCACTCTTTATAACATCATTCAGATAATCCCATAACTGCAGTCTATCCTTGCTAAATTTGGGAGCATAAATGTTGATTAGATTCCATTTTTCCAAGGAAGACTAGTCTTCCCAAGACACCATTAAATTTTTTTTTCTAGAGAATTCAAGAGACCCATTAAATTTCAGAGGATTCCATAGAGTGGCTATTCCCCTTGATGCCCCCCGAGCATCACTCAAAAAGTAATTCATGTTAGGCCATATTTTCAACAAAGCCTTTTAAAAAACCTCTTTCTTCATTTTAGTTTCTTGAAGGAGCAGGATATCCACCTTGTTATCCAGAATACACGACTTGACCAAAAATTGTTTATACATGCTATTTAGGCCCCTGATATTCCAAGATTAAATCTTGATTATCACAACAAAACTGAAACATGAACTCCAAAAGGTAGTTAGGGAAACAACCTCCATTACTTCTTTTTAGGTTTTAAACTCTTAATTGAGTCCAAAGTTTTTTGTCTTCCTAAAGCAACATCCCTCACAATATCTTTGTTCCTTGATTCCTTTTGGGAAGGCCTTCCAACCTTATTCCATCCTCCAATATTTGGTTTCTTTTTCTTTTTTGACTTGTTAGAGGCTTGTACCCAATCTTCACTTCTCTTTCACCAAAATGAGGGGGAAAACCCAGAATAGCCAGAGAGTCATTCAGGTTTCCACCCTCCTTCTAGGACAAAAAAGATATATCCTCCAAGGATAAAGTAGGGGTAGCATGAATTTCCCCTTCCTCCATCCCATCCCCATTAGTAGCACCAGGATCATCCATATCTTGATTTTGTTCATTGGCCCCCCATGAGCCTTTTCAAACTCTTCATTAGATTTTTCATTAGGAGTCTCCTCAACTGCCTTAAGAATCATCCCTTGTTGTGGGCTTGGGATTGGGATTCCATCCCCTGAGGCAACTTCCTTAGAGGCCTTAGAGGTCGACACTATAGAAACAACATGATTTTCATTAATAACAACTACCTTATCAGCAGGAGAAGCAACTAGCTAAGAGAGGGTGAAATTTTGAATAACACCCCCTGGACACACTCACCCTTAGAGGAGGGGCCAATTGGTTCAACCTTAGGATCCTGAATCACTGGCTCTAATAGGGGTTGCAAAACTTCATTGAGCTCCTCTTGAGATCTTTTATTACAAGAATCTATAAGGTGGCCAAATTTCTTGCAAAATTGGCAGAATTGTCTTGCATTTTCATACTCTAGAGGTTGGGACTAGTTTCCAAACTTTGAATTAAGGAGAATAGAGGTCGAAAAAACTAAGTTAACAAGAACACTAACACAAATTCAGGTGTACACAATCCTAGACTTTTCTTGTTTTATCTTTTCAACTGCCAGGAGACTACCAAAGGAATTGGCAATCCTTCTAAAAATTCCCAACTCCTAAAATTCTAGTGGTAGCCCAGGAAGGCGAACCCAATTAGGGGCCATATCTCTTAAGTCTGCGGAGGGGTCAAATCCTGGTTTCCATTTACATAAAGAGACAAAATTCTTAAAGCCAACATCATAAGCCCATGGACCTCTCGTTAAAACTTTTAACATATCTTCATATACTACAAAGGAAAAAAGAAAGATACCTTTGGGCATTGCACTAATAGAGACACTTCCTTTTAAGTTCCAAACAAAATCAGCCCAAAGCCTTACTTGTTCAATGTTCGGTTGGTACGCCAAGAATTTTCCAACCAATGACAACTTAAGGTTGTCCATTGCCTTCATCATCAATGTTTCAGGGACATCAAATTCCCATCTAGAAACTGAGTAAGAGTTAGACTCCATGTTCAATCTACCATAGCTGGCGCACTAACACCCACTAGTTCTTCCATGGAGGCTAATTCTTCCTCAGAAAAGAAAGAGTCAAGTCCAAAAGAAGGGGACAGAGGCATCTTGTCAAAGGTACAAATTGTCGTTCTTGTAGGAGAAGGGACAAAGGTACGAGAAGGGGAGCCCACATGGGGGACAACAACCTTGGGAGATGATAAAACAGGCACAACACCAGACAAAGGGACAACATACCTGGAATGGGGAGCCTTCACGGGTCCTCCACCTGATCATCCCATTAGGAAAGCGAGTCCGAACAAAAACAAAAAAATTAAAAATAGCAAGAGTGGGAAAGTTGTAGAGAGCAAAGCTAAGACTGTCAAAGTTAGTGAGAATATTCTAAAGCCAAAGAGCCTCAATATTGAATTAATTGAAGGTAGATCATAGTGGAATACTTATTTATCAATGAAAAAGAGGACCTAAAGCAAGTGATAAGTTGTAGCTTGGAGTGGACCTATGATCTTGAAAATCACATACCTAATTTGAATTTGTTAGCTTATCAATTTAGTATCAATTCTTATTGCATATTGGATCCCAAAAATTAAGTACCATAAATCTAATGGACAATCAACTTGGCTATCTTCTAGCACAACTCATGGCGATCCTACATAAGCCAAGAATCATGCCTATAACATATCAAATATTGAGACTCATGTGAGTGAAATAAATAATGATCCCAACAAGATATTGATATAAAGTACCATCAACCAAAGATGAAGAGCTCTAAGCCTCAAGTTTGAGTCTAGAAAGGGAGTTAGAGGAAGCTTTAAATCAACCATGAAATCTTGAGGGAAAATAAATAGTATAATTGGACTATGTAATGGTGATCCAAGAAGAAAACTAAGATATTTCAATCCTAAGTAAATCCTAAGGAAGTAATACAATAGGACCAAATCAATAATCAAAAAATTAGATCCGGGATTAGAGGACTACAAAAATTGATTTTGGAGCCCTAGTCAAAGACTCATCACTAACTCATTTGACTACAAAATCCGACGAAACATGTATAATTTGATGTATCATCGGGTGCTTGTAAAATTTGATGTGTAATTTTCAAATTTTTAAAAGTTTATCCCCGACATTCGTCGAAATTTTGACGAACTTGGGTTTCGTCGAAATCTCGACAAACATGAAAAATAAGAAAAAATAAAATTGTGTCCGACATAAAGAAAAATGAGTTCGCTGATTTATTGCGACAATGTTTTGCTCTAATTGAGACAGTTTTTGGAGAACTAAGGATGATTTTCTTGGGAAAAATGAGAAAAAATTCAAGAAGATATCGCCAGGTTGAGGGTAGTCATTGTCTTTTTGCAGAATTAAGTTGTGAAGTTAGATTTGTAGTTCTAAGTTTGAAAATCATATTTTAAAGCAACATCTCATCATATTTCATTTTTAGAGGTTTAGGGTTTTGAGAATTTCATGTCCAAATTTTGTTGTGTGGAATCATCATAAGATCACAACCAAGGAACATATTCTTGTGACTATAATTATGTGATCCATAACTCTATTGGTCATGTGGCATAGTTGTGCTATAACAAATACAAGATGCATTCATGTGTGACCCAAGTTTAATGTGGCTATGTTGTGATAGAAATTGAGGCACTCATATAATGTAGTTAATTCAGGTTGTATAATGTAGGTGTCAATCATCATTGGGTGCATTCAGGTTGTCTCAAGTTTAACATGTTACAATGTAATTATAGTATGATCCAAGAGTGATTACCTCTTGCTGCAATAAAGAGCCTATAACTCTGGTTGATATACAAAGTGGTTGTGTTATATCGATTATGTAGTGCATTGAAGCACAACCCATGTTTAATGGGATATTCTAGAGAGTGATCAAGATTTTCTAAAATTTATGAATGTTACTTAAAAGTGTATAGCTTAAACTACAAACCAAGTTTGTTACATACTTTAATGCAATCTTGGGTTACCACAAACTATAATAATGTGATTTGCGAATAACTATTATGGAAAGTATTAAAGCAAGACCCATGCTATATAGGATACATTTCCCTAATCAGGTTTACATACCTTAATGATCAAACACAAGCTTCCCACACACTCTAGGATACAATCCAAGATCATACCACAACTTTGTCAAGACAACTAATTTTCTAATCCAAGATTTAAGGTTGTTTTTTAATACCAACAGAAGCATTGGTAAGAGCATGATTAGGGTACAAACCCTAGGCCTCCATAGAAACATAAACAATAACTCTAGCGGATTAGTGAGGTTGCAATACTAGAAAGATTGAGACATTGTAACTAATAACAAAATCTTGCAATCTAAAGATTGTAGCCAATAACAAGCACACTATGTAGCTTAGTGACATTTTTAAATGCAATCTACAGTAAAAAGAATGATAGTCACTTGAGATGTGATAGTAAAAAAGAGGTTGAGCAGTGACAAGATAATAAAGCTTAAACCTTGCATAGTAAAGTGGAGATTTTAATAGTAAGTTTTCTTACCCCCTTGCTGATCTTAACAATTTTTAAAATGCTTTTGGTAGTGTTAGAGAAGGAAAATACAATCAGGGAATTACTGTCCAAATGAAGTAACTGTGGTAATCATAGGTTCAATGTTTCTTCTTAGCCATTAATGTATAATGGAGGTAGTGGATTGCATGTTTGAGTAGTGTTTTGAGACTCATCAAAGATGGGAGAATAATGAATAATACCTTGTGGACTGTGAAGTAGTGTCAATAAGGTTGAAGGATCTTAAGATCTACAATGCCATGAAACAATGAGTCCCCTGTAGTAAGTGGGTAGTCTATAGGGCATAGTTTGATTTTATAGAAGGATGCTCATGAAAGGAATCTTCAAGTGATAGTGAGTGAGCTGTTTGAGATTGTAGCTGAGGGTGCAATACCCAATCTTAAAGGAAGTTAGCAAAGCAGTAAATGTGCAAGAAAATCAAATCATACACAACAAACAATTCACAATGTTATCTTACATAATGCCTTGAGTTTGAAGACAAAAATCTCATTGTATCTTGATGAAAGTGGTGATCTTAATGGTCAATCACTGGCAACCATGATTTTAAAACATGCTATTGTGCTTATGGAGACAACATTTTAAGCAAAATAGTGAGTGGTGATTTAGAACAATGGCAGGTATGAAGGACTTGCTTTATATGCATACTATGCAGTCTAGCTTAAGACAACATTCTTAGAAGATATTGAAGGTGGATTATGGAACTCAAGGGTTACCATGAAAAATGATTAAAGCAAAGACTGAGATCTATTTAAAAGCCACGGTCATGAAGATATTAAAGATGTCACATGCAAAACCCTAGTAGTTGGAGTAATGAATACAGTGCCAAAGAGGATAGTGTGTTGGGGCAGATTTAGGAGATCTCGACATTATCTAATTACAAGGAAATACATCATTTATTTATTTTTAATTAAAAGAAATCATTCTAAACCCTATATAAAATACATTGATACTTCAAAAAGCCTAGAAGGAATTTAGATTATGCAAATATATGTCAAGTAAATACCTAGATTACAAATAGTAGCTGGAACAATGTAAGATTTGTTGAGCAGAGCAGAATGAGATAAGCAGAATGAATCCTATGCCTCCTTTCATGCACATATCCTCACCGCTCTCTATCATTCTTTACTAAAACACTTCTCCATTTTGGCGGTCTATGCTTGAAAATAATGTTTTGACGAAGGTTTTAGAGTATGTTTATTAAAATGAAAAACTCCATTCTGGTGGGCTACGCCTAAAAATAAGATTTTGACAAAAATTTTAGGGTATGTTTATTAAAGTTTTAGAGTATTTTGGTGGCTATATTCTTGATTCCTTAAATGATTTATTCAAATGGATTGTGACTAAATAAATGACTAACTATTTAGTCATTTTATTTGTGACTAAATAATTTTTAATCAATGACCAAACTAGTAATTTATTTATTCATTTATAGCCGAGTTGCAAAAAAAGAGCATAATTTAGTCATTTTTAGTTGTTGTGACTAAAATTTTAGTCACCTAGTCATTTATTTGCCAAATTCTACTAGTCTGTGCTTCCTTGTGTGATTAGGCTCTCTCAATGTTAGGGTCCTAGGGATAAGCTCGTCATAAGAAGTGACACATTGCATCTTTAACTAAAAGGATAAATCCGTATTGACATTAGCAATGCTGATTCTGACTTGTTGCTCCTTAAGAATGGGTCACTTTGCTCTTACTAGCTTGCTACCTTCATCGCTAGGAAGTTTGTGATCAAGTTCAATATTATGATTTTGGGAGTCTAACGGTTGGAAATCATAAAATCAATTTAATAAGTTTTGGAATTAACATTTTAAAGTGTTTTTTGGGGTCATTAACTTCGACTATCTTCTCTTTTGCAGGGGTGGTTGCATACCAAATTTTTTTGGTGTAAAATATCAAAATTATTAGATTTTGTTACTTGTCTATGAATAAAAATTATTGGAGTGTGAGTTTGATATTTTTGAAGATCTAAATAGTCAAGCTTGGTAAAGAAAAATCATGTCGATAATATTAGTCCGAACAAAAATGAAGAGACACTTGATATATTGTGGGCTAGATTGAAAAGAAAGGGTGATGGGAATGTTATTGTCCTTGCAATAATTGCAAAGGCTTAAAGACAAGACAAATTTTAATCACAACAGCTGAGAAACATTGTAGGCAACATGGTCACAGTTGAAGGGGGGCATGATTATCGTCCATTGGTAAGTTGTTCAATATGTGTTTATATTGATTGAATTTGTAAATGTTTATATCGCTTTAACTATTTTACATATATATATATAATCACTTGATCATCATCATGGTTTATTTTGTCTATCATTATTATAAAGGTGGGGCTCTAAGGCGCATGATATGGATTATCACAGCCGGAGAATGTGGTTTTGCAAGTGGACGAACATGGAGCTGTGAATATCGAAGATGAAGTTAATGATCCTATGGAAGAAGATGATCATGCACTAGAAAACATAGTTGAAGATGATGGTACAAATACATTGATCCATGACACATTTAGTGGCACAGTTGATCATGATGATTGAGATGACTTTGATGATGTTCATGATTTACCTGTACTTGAGAAGGCATACGAGCCCCTTTATGAAGGCTCCCAAACAACTCTTCTCTCTGTTGTATTGTTGCTGTTGAACTTGAAGGTTATGAATGGTTTATCAAACATAGCAATCTCACAGATGTTAAGGTATGTAATATATGTCATCTTTTTTCATCTATATTAATTGTTGTTAGTTCATTAGTAGTAAATAAATGATGAAATATGTACCATTAATATTCTTTATATTAAAAAAATATTTTTTGTTGTAGATTGATTAGTGAATTTTTGTTACCACCATCAAATATTTTACCTCGCTCATACCAAGATTTATCAAGCATTGTGAAAGATACCGGAATGGAGTATCAAGCAATAGATGCATGTCCCAATGATCATATTATATATCATAAACAATAGGAATTTAAAATAGAATTCCCACAATGTCATATTAGTAGATATCGAACAGATCAACTAACAAAAAAGGTGCTTCACAAGGTTCTTCATTATATTCCCATTATTCCACATATGCAACGATTATTTAGGTGTGAAAGCTTAGTACAATTTATGGATTACCATGCACGAAATAGAAGTGGAGATGACATTCTTCGAATGCCTGCATATGGTTATACATTTAGGGACATGGAAGAAAAATGGACACAATTTAAAGAAGAACCTCGTAATCTCAAGATATCATTGGGAGCGGACGATGTCAATCCATTTGGAGAGCTGAGATCTATTTAGTCGGTGTGGCCTATTTTTGTTATCAACAATAACATTCCTCCATGGATGTCAATAAAGAGGAAGCACATAATGTTGTCAATGATTGTTCCAGGTATTTGTTTACAACAATTTTTTTTAACATAGTAGCATCTCATTTATCTTATTTGTTGCATAATGACTTATATTTTTTTCATTCAATAGTCATGTACATTAATTTATATATATTGCAATAAAATGGTTATAATATTTATGTAATGTTTATATTCATTCAACTAGGTTAGTACCAAGTTAAAGATATGAATGTATATATCGAGCCTCTTATCGACAAGTTACTAAAGTTATGGAATGGCATCACTATATATGACGTCTCTAAACCAATAGGACAAAGAAAATTTCAATTCTATGCAATGCTTGTATGGACAATTCATGATGCCCCAGGGCTAACACATTTTTGTGGTATGTTATAACGTTCGACTGCACTTTAACAATATTTAATTGACATATTTAATCCAATTATATATGATCTTGCAGGTCTTCAAACAAAAAGAAAATTTGCATGTCCAATTTATGGTCCAAAGATGAAATCTCGTCGTTCAACAAGTTTAGGAAAGCAGGTGTTTGATGAGTATAGGAACTTCCTCCATAGAAATCATAAGTATCAAACTATTGAAAAACATATTTTCAATGGGAAAGAAGAGACTGCATCAAAACCACGAAGAATGACACCTCGCCTATGGAAGTTGGAATATAATAGAATTAATCGTCAAGGTTATACATCGGATCAAATTGTTTATCTATCATATATGATATGTTTTGAATTTATATTTTTATATTGTGTTGTGCTTACTCATGTTGTAATTGGAAATGATTGTCGTTGTTAATTTGTTTAACTTATATGCTTCATGAAGGTCGTCAAGGCATTAATGGCCGGATTCCACAGGGACTGAAAAGTTATCCCAGACAATTTAGTAGGTTGCCCTACTATAAGCAGCTACAAATTGTGCATTTGTTTGATACAATGCATATAAGAAAGAATATCACAGAAATGTTATGAAAAATATTGGATGGAAGGCATGACAAAGAAAAAAATGTCAAAATTTGTAGTGATATTCAGGAAGCCAATCACGCAATGAAAAATGTCATTCGATTAAATAGCGATGGAGAGCAAATTAATATAAGTGCCCTTCCTTGGTTTTTAATAGAGCAACAAAACAATGCTATAAAAGAAGTCATACAAAAAATATGATTTCCCATAGGATTTGCTGCGAACATAAACAATATAATAACAAAGAAAGGTGAATTTGGGTCAGGGATGAAAACGCATGATTGGCATACCTTCATTAAGGTAATTATTCTGGTATATTATATACACTTGTATAATGCATGTACTTTTTAGTGTATTATGTTTACCACTTTTGGAAAAATAATGAAAATATCATTTTATAATTGTTGCAGTACGTTTTGTAGACCTCTATCTCTCCTAGACAACTTTGACAACAATGTCAAGCAAGTTATATATGATCTTGGAAAATACATGAGGTAAGTAGCGATATTTGTTCAATTCATTCTATACATCTTATAATTGCCATTTGTTTTACTTGTTATGTAATATACACTATATTTTTGTTAAATCTCGTTAATATATTTGCACCTTAAATCACTTGTAGATGGCTGTCATCTAAAGAAATCCATAAAAAATATATAAATTATTGGAAGAGAAAAATTCCTCATCTAATGTGTAAAATGCAAAAGTGTCTACCTTCGACATTTTTCAATGCACAAGAACACTACCTCATACACCAAGTTGAGGAGATTGAATTGTGTGGACCTGTACACACAAGGTCAATGTGGATGGTTGAGAGGCACTTGAAATTTTTGAAGGCTTTGGTTAGACAAAGAGCACATCCTGAGGGTTCTATGGTATACCAGACCATGGTGTACATTAGTGAATATCTTCCTAAGTTTTGCAAGCAAAGATCCATGTAGATCGATTTGGGATCCCAACTCCATTAACAAATTCAAGGGGAGTACCTAATGGGGAAAGATAGATTGAGGAAAGTGAGAGGTAATTATAAGATGGTCATGGAGATTAATTGGAATACATTTTACATATGGTTTTTATGTATATTGTACTTATTTAATTTTAATCTTCAATATACATCAATTATAAATTAAGGTCGTATACTATGGTATTTAACTAATTATACGTCGTTTGTGAATTTCAACTATTTTTGATACAATTGGTCGACAGTGAGATGCACTACATTTGTACGTCGCAAACAATCTTGATTGGATGACGGTATGGATTGAACGATGTCAACAATCTGGTCGCACATTAACATGGGAAGGTGTGGCTTCATTGGTTAAAGAAGCTCATCGTAATGGAGATTCCAATATTACACAAAGGGAAATTGATTTAGCATATGGTTTAAGAGATAAACAGGTATGTATAAATATATTAATCACCTATATTATTTAATTATTTTCAATTATATTGATGTATATATATGTTGAGATTGTTCTCTTTGCATACATTCAGCCAAGAATAAATATGTTTATCAACTAACGATATTGCAATAATTTTTGCATGTTTGACATATTGTAGGTGAAACACCACAAGGCTATGTGGTGCAATAGTCATAAATTTCGAATCAAAATGTTGGATGACATGAAGAAAACTTGCGATTCTGGTATAACTGCAGTCTTTTAGGTGACTAATGTTTCATCTAGAAGCGACATACATCCAAAAGTTTCAGAAAATTGATACTATGGGATTTTGGATGATATACTTGAGTGTGACTTTAAGTCCTTCAGATTAATTTTGTTCGTCGTCCTATAGTGCAGGCTACGATTGAATGAAAATGATCATGAGAGAACTGTTATTGAACATGATAATGAATT
Source organism: Sequoia sempervirens (assembly GCA_007258455.2). Classification (NCBI taxonomy): domain Eukaryota; kingdom Viridiplantae; phylum Streptophyta; class Pinopsida; order Cupressales; family Cupressaceae; genus Sequoia; species Sequoia sempervirens. The sequence goes on along the minus strand of VDFB02166535.1, from coordinate 3,680 downwards.
TACCATGGTTAATACAAGGTTGATCGAGCGAGCTGGAAATGAGCCCTTTGTTCTTCCAAGCCAATGTGAGCAGGTATTTTACTCAGAGGTTCCAGGTGAATCGGGTTGGTCATTTGTTGTTAGACATGATCCAAGAGGAAGGCCGATAAAGTATAATGTGGTGGAAGAAGAAGATACCGAAGAAATAGAAGATGATGTAGATGATGATCAGGATCAACAATTAGTTGATGATGTCCCTGACGAAGATGTCAAAGAGGAGGAACTAGATCATGATGATGTAGGAGTTAATGTTCATGAAGATGATATCTATGTGGATGATGAAATTATAGAAACTGATATCAATGATGATGATGATGATATGACCAATCCTTACAATGTTGAATCTGGATCAGATGATACAAACAAAGAGTTGGATGAAGAAGAAGATCAATGGCATTGAAAAATATGAGTTATGCGATTATATTATCTATTTGATATTAATTTCTTGATAGAATTATATTTGACTTATGTGGTTACATAATTCATTTATGATGTTTTTAATTTTTATACCATTACATAATTAATTTAATGATGTACTTTTTAATGTTTGAAAGGTCAAAAAATTAAAACATTTTAATAGTGATGTTAACAACCTTGAAATTAGTGTGTTGTATGTTTCATGTGATCATAAAACATTAAAAAGTCAGTTGTAGAGGTGGTTGTTCAGTGGTTGACGTGTAAAGGCCTTTAAAAGGAATAAAGTGATCATTGTAATGGTTGTTGATGGTTGAGGATTTAAAATACAAGCTCTTGACATTCAAAAATCTATGTATTTCTTCAAAAAAATTGTATTCTTCCTGTTATGCAACACTGTATGGTCACATGCAGCCATATTTTGATGTGAAATTAATTCCAGGTCGTGAAGATATGCGTTAGCTTTGATTTGAACCTGATTTGAGGGCTTAAGGCGTTGATTTGAGTTAGAAAGCTTCATTTCTTTGCATATAACCCAATTACCTTATTTTTGAGGGTTTTGTAGTCCAAACATGATATAAAGGGGCTCTTACACATTTTGTGATTACTGTAGATTGTGCAAGAGGCCCCATGGATACTGTTGTAATTGTAGGATGCATGAATAGGGCATAGGATGATAAATAAAGAAGGTATAGCTACTGTCCTCAAGAGTTTTGTGAAGAAAAGCATGTGAAATGAGAGGTACTTTCTGGCTCGATGCTTGTTTGCTCCTTCATTTTAAATAAGAAGGATTTCAAGGCCAGAAGTACAGGTTAGCAAGTTAGATATTTTTTGGTCGATTCTAGGTAGAGTTGCAGAGCAAATTGTAAAGTTTGATGGTTATAAAGAAAATTCAATTTAGGTTTTGAGTCATTTTATAGTAGGTTTTGAATTCATGGGGATTTGATGTTTTATGACAGTACTGTCATTTGAATTGAAATAATTAATTCAAACTCATGTCTCTCCATTGTACATGCATATCTGAATTTTGAATAAGATAATCAAGGGTTGTCTAGTTCATCTCACTCTTGTGGTGTGTATGATTTCTATTTTGGCTTTAATTCAAAGAATTAATTAAAATTCTTGAATGGGATTGTAGGTGGATATGTTTTGTATAAGGATTTGATAAGTAGTATTGGGTTAGAATACATGTTGACGAAATTGTAAAGCAATGTTCTCAAGGATTTGATGGAATTAACTCATAGCTTTTGTGTTTGCAAAAATCCTAATTCTTCACTATAGAAACTCGCAACTTCGCTTTTGGCTTTGAGATTGCTTCGTAAAATACTTGAATACTTTGTGATACAATAAAATTAGGAGAATTGTTTTTATTTTGATCAAATCATGCCAGCAAGTGTCTCATTCGCTATTAAAGCTTACTCACGCGTTGCACGAACGACTCCAATCGTATTTGATGTTGATTTAAATATTAGTCGTCGATCTGTCAGTTTGATCAAATCATCGAACGACTGCCTTCAAAACAAGCTGACAAAATTGCTAACATGGCAATAAGGGGCCCACCATACCATACGCTGCCAAGGAAATCCACATGGCGGTTGCTTGCGATATCACAATCAGTAAAGACCTTGCAACTTCTTATCACATGATAGTGGGCAACTGTAGATCTTGATCATCGGTAATCCCGTTCCTTCAAAACAGTCACTGGCTTTATCATTAACCATCTAGCAGCTTTCCCGCTGAGATTATAACATCTTCGTAGATTTGAAACATGTGCATCTGAAGAACACTTTAGTAACCCGCTGCATAACATATTAAAGCCAGATTAATTTACCAAGGTATTTCCCTTATTCCTTCGACTTTGCCAAATAAGACACATGGTGGTCGCCCGTGATATAGTGATTAATAAAGACCTTGTGATTTTTGATCACATGATGGTGGGCATCTTTTGAGATCAAACGACGATTGATCAACGGTCACACAAACTCATCCCCTTCGGCTTCATCAGATGAGACACGTGGCACCCGCCTGTGATATCGTGATCAACCAAAGTAGTGTGGTGGGGTCATTGCGGGATGGTGGGGAATGACTGATATCAAACAACAGTTGATCAATGGTCACACAAATTACCCTCCGCAAAATAAAAATAATAATAAAAAGAAGTAGGGGGACATCATTAGGCGGATGATAAATGATCGACATAAGTTGTTTTAAAACGATGAAACACAGGGCCGACCAAGAGTTAGGGAAAAATAAAATCCCACAGAGGAAATAAAATATTAAGACCAAAGGGACCCAACCTTAGACGAAACGATGGGGCATAATATGTTTTAGAGGCCCTCCAAAAGAAACAGCGAAATAGACCCCACCCAAGGCATAAGAAAAACACTAGGATTTTACATGAATACAAAGTTGAAACCCCAACCTTAGGATTTTCCAAAACACCATGAAAGCCCAGAGACATAAGGCATGATAGGAAAGGAAAACAAGGAACAAAATTTTACAGTTCCATCAGGAAGAGAGATAGAGGGAGTGAGTGGGTGAGAGAGAGACCTAAGAGAGGGAGAGGGGGTAGGAGGGAGAGACTTGAGATAGAGTGACTGAGTGAGTGAGAGAGAGAGAGACCTGAGAGAGGGAGTGGTGCTAGGAGGGAGAGACTTGATAGAGAGAGAGGGAGGGAGTGGGAGAGAGATAGAGGGAGACAGGGTTAAGGGTATAGGGTAGAGGGTTTAAGGGTTTAGGGTTTAAGAGTTAAGGGTTTAGGGTTTAAGGGTAGAGGGGAGAGACATAGAGGGAGTGAGTGAGAGAGAGAGAGAGAGAATTGAGAGAGTGAGAATTGTGGGAAATTGCAAAGCTTTGTTCTGTAATTTCATCTTTTGTTTAGCTTTAGTCTGTCTAAGGTTTGAGATAGCAAGGAAGCCCTAGTTTACTCAAGATGGCACTGACAAAGTAACACTCTGGCCAGATTGATTATTTAAGTAGAAACCTATATGATGACTTCTTACATCAATTTCCCTTATCAACAAATGATAGGAAGAAGGGATTGGTTTTGATGTGAGGAAGCACCCTAGGGGAGGGATTAGTGTATAATTATTCCAACATAGCCTGATGGAGCTTCAATTTTTTCTCCTAGTGTTCCTTTCCTGTCCTATCTTATGTTACTTGTCTTTTATGGTGTTGGGAAAATCCTAAGGCTGGGGTTTTTTCTTTGATTGAATCTCTCTATCTCT
>VDFB02166534.1:0-19863 GCA_007258455.2 Sequoia sempervirens | reverse complement strand
ATCTAACCATCCGCTAAAAGTAGGTGTAGCTGGACTTGTCCAAGTGGGGACTCAACAAACATTGTCTATCACATCCATAGGATTGTACATGCTTTTGGGTTACAAAAACACATGCTTGTTCGTAAACATTGGAAAACAAACACTTAAACATGATCATGCAAATTTCAAACCCCTTTTGATAGAGCAAATACCTTTTGACAAATTTAAGTGTTGTTGCCTTCCCTTGGGATTATGTCCTTAGAGGTTTCTCATCACTTGAATTTATATCGTCATTTGCTCTAACTAGGGTTAACCTAGGAAATCCCTTTGCCTCAATTTCTTGGAATTCCCACACAACACTTTGTGGGAAGAAAAGGAATTTTGACATAGGACATCTTTAGTTTGAAACATAACCAAGAAAGTGTATTTGGTAAAAAGAAGTCATTAAAAGCAAAGATAAGCAATTGAGCCCCACACATGTCTTTTCAATGATTTCTCACAAGATCAAGATACAAAAACCCAAGAAAAGGAAACTTAGCCCAAAACAACATCAACAAAGACTCAAAAGGTTATATGATTTTAGAGAAAAGTTGTTGGCTAATTTATATAGACATGCTTCAAGAGACAACCCCACTTTATATTCATTTTACTACACACAAAATCCAAGATTGTTTCAAGGGATTGGATACCTTGCTTAGGGCATAACATGTTCTTCAATACCTTGGTCTTGTTAAACAAAAGTCTAAACTAGGGTCATTCTAAGATCAAAACAAACATTCATCCATCAAAAACATCATCAACCATAAACATCTCACCAACATTTTGAGAAAATCTTGAAACAACTATGCTAGGCTCCTTTGGTAGACATCAAAACCTTTCAAACATGAGACTTTGAATTCTTCAAACATCAAACATCAAACTTGTTCAACTCAATTGTGTGTGAATGAATCCTTTTGCACATGCTTAGTTGAATTATCACTTTGTTCAAATTAATGGTGGATAGATGCATCCTTCTCCCATCACTAATTTGGATTATCTTTTGGTTAGCTTGTGAGTAGACACATCCTATTCTCACTCCTAAATCAAATTATCCTTTATGAGCATTAGTTATCTTTTTTAGATCATCATCCAAACATCTTGGGGATATCTCTTGCTCAAACATCAACATTCAAAAGATAGAATTCAAAGTCTAAACATCAAACAAACATCAATCAAAGCAAACCCAAAGTACCTAGCATCACATCAAGATTTTCAATACAAATTCAAAACTTCCATTCTCATCCATATATCATACACCTTTCATCTTCACATCTTTGATCTTTTACGCATCCTAGTTTGCTCTTTTATGGTTCAAACAAGATCACAACACAAGAGGAACATGGAGTTAAATCAAGAAACATCAACCACAAGTGATCTAAGCCAAAACATTCCAGAAATCCAAATCACACCACTTCCAGACCTCACTATCACTACACACGATCCACAAAAAGAGGTCTTGGTGGAAGACATCACACCAACAGAATTAAGTGAGGAAGAAGTTCTTGAGATGCTCAAACAACCAAAACTGCAAAAGTTTCTTCGCGCAATGGCTAAAATAAATCCATCAATTCTCAACACTATTGAGGATGAGCTTCTTGTACCAAATGACCAAAACACTCTTCCACAATCAACCACTTCCATTACCACCATAGAACCTACTATCAACGAGGATGATACCCTCTTCAACACGCATCAAAATCCACTTTACAACCCACTTGGATTTATCGATACATCTGAGGTTCCTTACCATACCACCTCATCATTTTCTCTTGACACGCAAGTGTCTAGACCTTTGGTACAAGCAAGCTCGTCCGAAATAGAGAGACCTTACGGATTTGTCTCTTCATTTGCACAAGAAAATTTTCCACCATTCAAACCATTCACACCTCCCACCACGTCAACACCATATTTTGGTTTAGGGATCTCCCCTTTACCTAAACTTCCACCTTTCCCTAACATAAATCGCCCCATCCAAATCAATTCATCCAACCAAGGGGGTACATCACATCTTTCAAACACACCATCCACATCAAACCAACGCATGATAGCTAATCAAAATATGGTCTCTCAAAGACCCACTATTTCGCTCATCTCTACCATTCCTACCACTTCACCTAGTCCCACCATTCCTATCACTTCACCCATCCCAAATGCACCTATCACCACATTCACTCCAACCACTACATCCACTATACCTCAAACTTCCACTACCCCCATCACACCCCTTACATCGCAACCTCACACCACCACCATTGCTCTAAGCGCATCTCAAACTTCCAACACAATTCCGATCCCACCACCACCACCATTGCGACCAAGCCAAGTAAGCCATTACAATGCTGCATTCAAAGCATACCAACAATTGCTCCAACAATATCAAACAATTCAGCAAGCACCTATAGCCACGCACGCTTCTCAAGCTTCACAGCAAAATCAAGCTCAAACATTGCTGCAACAACAAGCACAACAAGCGGCACAAGCCCAAGCTTTGTTGCAACAACAACAATGAGCTACACAAGCTACACAAGCTGCTCAAGTCGCACAAGCCGCACAAGCTGCTCAAGCTGCAAAAGATGCCCAAGATGCACGAGTGCAAGCACAAGCGCAGTACTTCGCACAACAACAAGCAGCCCAACAACTCGCATATCAGCAAGCATTAGAGCAATACCAAGAGCAACAAGAAGCAGCACAAGCAAGCCCTAGCTGACCAACAACAAGCATTGTTGGACCAACAACATCAAGCACAACAACAAGCTCTATTAGCGCAACAACAACAAGATCAACAACAAGCGTTGTTGAAAGCATACATGGCACAACAAGCAAACATTCCACCCATTCAAACACCCACTCCACCCCCCCAGAACACCTTCATTCCACCTCCTGATCCACAATTGGATGTCACCGCACAAATAAAATTTCTGTCACAACAAGTGCTTGACCTTCAATCAGGAAGGACACCAAAACCACAAAAAAACCTATGCCCTTATCCATTTGATAGGAGCGTAGAAATGAAACCATTCCCAAAAGGGTTTGAGATCCCTAAATTTGACAAATATCGCGGAACGGGTAACCCTGAAGATCACATCAGGGAATTTCAAGTACATTGCATGGAGGTGGCCACGACGAAACGTACTTGATGAGATTATTCCCAAGAAGCTTGGCTGGAAACGCTATTGATTGGTTTTCTCGACTTTCGGGAATCAAAAAATTCCAGGAAATCATAGATGCCTTCATACATAATTATTCCTTCAACACTCCCATGGAGGTTAGCTTACAGGAATTATCATCTCTCAAACAAGGGAAAAATGAATCATTCGGTGCTTTCTTACAACGATGGCGATCCAAAGCTAATCAAAGCAAGTGGTCCATGCCTGAAGAGCAACAAGTGGGAACTATCATTGCGAATCTTGATGGGCCCTTGGCCTTCCACCTCAAAGTGCAAAACATCACCACTTACGACCAGTTGATCCCTAGGGCACTCAATATCGAACGAGCCCTTGCCACACAGGGAGAAACTTCATCATATCAAGAAGGCCGCTCATCATCCAGTTATCATGACAAACCACGAACATGGGCAAAGAATCGTAATGTAACCAATGATGGTGTCGTTGACGCCAAAGTTGTCATTAGTGCCCCACGGAAGAACAATCCACCATCCCAACAACAACAACACCAAAATACCAATCAAAGCAATCGACAAGTCAATACTGTGGTCCAACCATCCCATAACCAAAACACAAACAACATTGATAATCAGGGAAGACCACAGCGAAACAAGTTCTTCCCCAAACGAAAATACACACTCCTTGGGGAACCTGCTGAAGCAATCATGAAAAGATTGGTAGATGAAAAATTGATAGCGGTCCCTACACATAATAATTATCAAGAACCATCGGTCAAGCCACCATGGTATAATGAGAATTATCTTTGTGACTTCCACAAACTCAAGGGACACACGACAAACAACTGCATGAGGCTCAAAAATCTAATTCAAGACCTCATAGATGACAAAATCATAGATGTGGAAGCACCATCAGGAAACAAAGATCTCAAGATTTACACGAATCCGATGCCGAATCATGGCAACAAAGGAAACAAAGATCAAGACAAAGGAAAAGGGGCTTATAAAAATGTCAACCACACATACGAGGGTGTTGTTGCTTGTTTAGATGAGTTTTGTGGAGTCATCACCATCAAAGGGGCCCAAGCCGATTGTGGAGTCACCACAAGAGGTGGAAAGGTTACCATTGCAGCACCATCCCAACCAAGCAGAAATTCCACATCCAATCCAAGGTCTAACCCTAGTGGCTATAATGTCTTGGATCAATTGAAAAGAACCCCTGCACATATCTCCATCATGGAGTTACTCAAAATCTCATCTGCACACAAAAAGATTCTAGAAGAAGCTTTGGCGTCATCTACTGTCCCCGCAGATCTAGATACAGAACAATTCCAAGCTATGGTCGCAAGTATCACCACACCTAACATTCTTACATTTTCTGAACAAGACTTCCCCACACAACCATCTCACAACCGTGCACTTCATCTGGAGGTGTACGTAAATAAAAAGAAAGTCAAGAGAGTCTTGGTGGATGGAGGTGCAGGCTTAAATATTTGTTCCTTAAAGCTTCTAAAGAATTTGAACATTTCAGAGGATTCAATTGACAAAGGAAAAGGCATCACAATAAGAGCATACGATGACCAGGAAAGGGTATCCCAAGGCACCATTCAGCTTCCTGTCCAGGTTGGACCCGCCATCATGCAAACCAACTGTCAGGTCTTGGACCTCGATTTACCATACAACATTCTCCTAGGGCGACCATGGATACATGCAATGCAAGCTGTAGCTTCAACCTTTCATCAATGTGTGAAATTCACACATGAAGGTCAAGAGGTTACTATCCATGGAGATCCTGAGCCATTTGCCTACTGCAAAAATCTAGAGGCAAAATACTACAAGATCCCGCAAGTACCCAAGAACGATGAAGGCCCATCAACACCTTACGTGGATCCCGCCACTCTCACTTCTGTGACAGAGACACCCTCCACCCCCGCCATCCCCGCCTTTTCTGATATCAAAGTCATAATACAAGATGATGGTTGTGGAAACTATTCAATGCCTAAGAATGCTTTTGTAGTAGGAGAGCTACCACAATCTCCTAGATCAAGAGGACGACCACAATCACAAGAAGCTTCAACATCTCAAGGATCCTATGAACGAAACCCTACCTTCACAAGTGCAGGAGATCTTGGTCAGGAAACATTAGAGGGGGACTTATCTCATCTCCTCTATCAAGATGATATACCAACAGTTGAATTGCCTATGGACGAACGAAACAAAGGTATGAAGATGATGCTCTCGATGGGCTATAACCGGAACCAAGGGTTAGGCCAAGATAATAACGGGCGTGTAATACCCATTATACCTGAGAAGCAAATAAAAAATCTTGGCATTGGTCATCCTACTCCTAAGGTAACTGTACTTGGTCGAGGTGCCCAGGATAGACGGAACCGAACGCCTCCTCAGGAATCTGTAGCTACTCCAAAATCCTCCATGACTTTAGGAATGCCCACTGATTTAACTGAGTCACCAGAAATAGGATTACCTTTGCTGTTTGAGGATACTAATGTCCTTATGATTAGCACCTTATCTTATGAGTCTGAAAACCAAAGCAATGAAATCCGATTAGTCTATCCCCAACTGATTGATTACGACCAACGAGGACCACCAATTCTTGACATGTTTGAAAACGATGAGGCGCTCTCAGAATTCATGGGACTTAGGGATGACATTCCATGTGGGGATCATAAGGCAGGTTTTATCATAGAGCTGGATACACATGCATACTATGGAGAAACGATTGAATCCCTCAGTCGCAAAAATAAAAAATTGAGAATAATCTCCAAGTCCTTGAGTGAAAACCACCTTGTGGCACTCTCCGACTCTGAAAAAGTAAAAAGAAAGGACGCATCCAATGGTGAAAACCTCTCTGAGGCGCCTGAGGATGGGGGATTCAATCTTCCTCTTACAGCTATACACCAAGAAAAGTCAGCTATGCTAGCAGAAAAGTGCAACCCCATCAATCTGGGAACACAAGAAACTCCTCATATTACATTCTACGCTGAGTCATTATTATGCAAAGAACAAGAGGAGTTGGCTACCTTCTTAAAGGAGAGGAAGATAAACTTTGCATGGACCTATGCTGATATGCCAGGATTGGATCCAGAGGTAGTGGTTCATCACTTAGCAGTTTATCCTGAAGCTAAACCTGTAAAACAGAAGTTGAGAAAGATGCACCCACAGATTGCTCTATTAGTCAAGATGGAACTCCAGAAACTACTAGATGTGGGATTCATACGAACGATCGCCTACCCTGAGTGGGTCTCCAATCTAGTACCGGTTTCAAAACCAACTGGGGGCATAAGAATCTGTACGGACTTTAGGGACTTGAACAAGGCTTGCCCAAAAGATGATTTTCCGTTGCCTAACATTGATATGATTGTAGACATGACCGCGGGGCATGAGATGCTTTCCTTGATGGATGGATTTTCAGGCTATAATCAGATAAGAATTGCAGAGGAAGACCAACATAAAACATCTTTCACTTGTCCTTGGGGCACATACTGCTGGAACGTAATGCCATTCGGCTTAAAGAATGCCGGGGCCACATACCAAAGGGCCATGACACTAATATTCCATGACATGATCCACAAAACAGTTGAGGACTATGTCGATGACATCTTGGGAAAATCCAAAAAGAGGAAGGATCATATATCAGTCTTGAGTGCTATCTTTGACAGACTAGAAGAATACAAGGTTCGTTTGAATCCCAAGAAGTGTGTCTTTGGCGTACAATCAGGAAAGTTGTTGGGCTACATAGTGTCAATGAGAGGCATTGAGATTGATCCGGCAAAGGTGAAAGCAATACTTGAAATGGAAGCTCCTAGGACATTGAAACAACTGAGAGGTCTCCAAGGCAGGCTTCAGTCAATTCGCAGGTTCATAGCACAATTAGCAGACAAACAAATCCCTTACTCTCACTTACTCCACAAGGGGGTAACGTACAAATGGGATGACAAATGTGAACAAGCCTTCAACAAAATCAAGGAATATCTGTTAACACCTCCAGTACTAAGGCCTCCAATTCAGAACAAACCATTGATCCTTTATATCTCAGCAACTGCAGCAGCCCTTGGTGCTCTCCTAGCACAACATGATGAAAATGGAATAGAAAGAGCCATCTACTACATCAGCCGTACAATGGTGGGCCATGAGTTAAACTATACATTCATTGAAAAAGCTTGCCTAGCAGTGGTGTTTGCATCCCAAAAATTCAGACACTACATGTTGGCACACAAGATCAAACTCATAGCTAAAATTGATCCCTTAAAGTATCTTCTTTCAAAGGCAATGCTTACAGGAAGAATGGCTAAGTGGGTAATGATATTATCAGAATATGACATTGAGTATGTGGAGCGCAAGGCAATCAAGGGACAGGTCATTGCAGACCAACTGGCAGACGCACCTATCTATGCGGAGAACCCACTTGTTTCAGAATTTCCAGATGAATCCATTTTCAACATTGACATAGCTACTCATTGGAAACTATACTTTGATGGATCCTACACACAACATGGGTCAGGAGCTGGTATCTTCTTCATCACTCCACAAGGGGATTGTATACCAAGATCATACAAACTAGCATTCCCTTGTACCAACAACATTGCAGAATATGAGGCTTTAACTATAGGTCTCAGGATAGCAGTACAGTGGAACATTATGGCATTGAAGGTATATGGAGATTCACAGCTTATCATAAATCAAGTGAACAATGAGTACCAAACAAAGGATGATAAGCTAACTCCATACAAAAGGCTGGTGGAAAATCTCAAGGAATATTTTGTTGACATCACATTTGAGCAAGTACCAAGAACCAACAACAGAGCAGCAGACGCAATGGCAACTATTGGATCACTCTTAGAGATCCCTCAAAATGTTCCGAAATACGACTTCTTGGTAGAGCAGCTTCTCGTACCAGCATTCAAGGTACCAGAGTCAGAATTTGTGGGTGAAATCGTTGGTCCAAATGATCAGTGGTACCAAGACATTTACACATACCTTAGGATAGGTATCATTCCCGCCGATTTGCGTTCAAGCCTTAGACGAACCTTTATCAAGAAAGCATCTCGTTTTGTCATTTTAGGAGAAACCCTTTATCGCAGAAGCATAGAAGGAACCTTACTAAGATGTCTTAACCCTGAGGAGGCTTCGGCTGCCTTAACTGAGGTGCACAACGGCATCTGTGGTTCTCATTCGAGTGGCATGACCTTGTCTAAGAAATTGCTGAGGAGTGGGTATTACTGGCCTACCATGGACAGAGAGGCACATGAATATGTCAAGAAGTGTCTACAGTGTCAGCAACACGGGGACCTCATCCATGCTCCAGCTCAAGAGCTTCATCCAATCATCACACCATGGCCCTTTTCACAGTGGGGACTCGATCTCATTGGGAAAATCACACCCACCTCATCCAACGGCCACAAATTCATTATAACCGCAACTGAGTACTTCACCAAGTGGGTTGAAGCCATACCTATGACCTACATAACAGGAAAGCAGATCTCAAAGTTCATCCTGAATTATCTCATATGCCGCTATGGTGTTCCACAAGCCATCATCTCAGATAATGGGACACCATTCAAAAATCAGGAAGTCCGTGACCTATGTGATAAATTCAAAATCCAACATCGCTTTTCCACCCCATACTATCCCCAAGGCAATGGCCAAGCAGAAGCTACAAATAAAACCATCCTCAAAATCCTTAAGAAAATAGTCAATGACGCAGGTCGTGACTGGCATTTGCAGCTTAATCCTGCCCTTTGGGCTTACCGAACCAGCATCCGCACACCCACTGGTGCCACACCATTTTCCTTGGTCTACGGATCAGAGGCCATCTTGCCCATTGAGATCGAGTTACCATCCCTCAGAGTATCATTGCAAAACCTCATCACGGACGAGGAGTATCGAGTTTCAAGACTGAACGAGCTGGAACTGTTGGACGAGCGACGTCTGGATGCTTTAAACCATCTGCAAGTGTATCAGAATAGACTGAAAAGGAGCTACAACAAGAAAATCAGAAGCAGAACTTTCCAAGTTGGAGAATTGGTGCTAAAAGAGAATCAGAAGAATGTCTTGAACCCAAATGGCAAGGGCAAGTTTGAACCCAACTGGCTGGGACCCTTTGTCATCACATAGCAAGCTACAAATCAGGGGCATATCAGTTATCAACACCCGAAGGGGAACCCCTACAGGAGCCAATGAATAGCTCCCATCTCAAAAAGTTTTATGCCTAAATCTTTCAAGGTATAGAACCAAAAAATCCAAAAAATCATAAAAAGTCCCTCAAAAATGGTTACTTCTCGTAAAACCCTCGCAACAGCGCCTTGCGGACAACAAAAAAAATCAAAAAATCAAGAAAACAGTAAAGAGAAAAAAATCGTCCTCTAGTGAAAACTACTTCGGTGGCACTTTGGGCAAGTACCTTGGTGAAAACCTGGTAAACAGGCACCTTGTGTAAATAAGCACTCTCCATCCATCTTGGTCTCCATGACTTGCTGTGCATCATTCACTCACCCATCGCATATCATCGCATTTCACCCTTCCATCTGCATCTGCACCATAGCTTGGTCTTGTATTTGTGTCATGATTCCTTCTAGAGCTACTCGGCCCACTTAAAAGGTCAGTTTGTCCTGCCTATATTGGAGTAGTCTATCGCTTCACACTGGGGGCACGTTCTCATCGGATCGGATTCGTGTATGATCTTAATATCCTCAAATCTCCAACATTCAAAACATATCAAAATCCAAAAACATTCAAAACATATCAAAATCCAAAAACAGGTCAAAAAGTCATCAAAATCCAAAAACAATGTCGTCTTGTCGAACTACGTCGTCTCTGAGCTTGAACGTAGGCAAGGTTGATCTTTGATTATCCCCTCGAGACATTTAGGTCAGTCCCCAGAGGGAGTCCGTCATAATAAACCGACATCTCATCATGTATATCATCATTTGTAAATTGATCAAGTCGCCAGTCTAACTACATGGTCTCTGCATGTATAACATAGGCAAGGCTAATCTATCGATCAGCCCTCGAGACCCCTAGGATAGGTCTTTAGGTTAGTATCTGGTCAAACCTCGTAAAATCTCAAACATTGGAAATGGAAAAATCAAAACATTTGAAAACATTTGAAAAATAAAAATGCTCAAAACATTTCGCTAAAAACTCCAAAAACATCCAAATATTTGAAAATAAAAAAATAAAAATCCATCCGTTTCTCATCTCGCTTTACACTCGCAATAATCAATCATCCATAATAAATTGTCATCACCCTCAACCTTTGGTAAAACAGTCGGAAACAAGTCTAGCAGTCAAAGGTGAAAACTTAAACTATCAAAATCTCAAGTATAGGTCAGCCAGCAAGCAAGTTGGTCAACCCTTTTCTTATCAATGGCATATAAATCATAAATCAATTTCATCATTGTTTGATAAAAGCATGTCCTAGGATCCGTTCCGACAATGGGCACTTTTATCAAACCAACCACTTTGGGTAAACAAAACGACGTGTCATTAACATGTCCTAGGATCCGTTCCGACAATGGACATTATCTTTTGGAAATAAGTTTTGGCCCCCATCTTTCGAAACATCATTTCTCTTGGCTAACGGTACGAAGAACATTAGTTTGTTTGCTCACTTACTTTATCTTGTTTGATTTATCTCATTGTGCTCATTCCAAGGACCTCTCGATGATGTCTGAATGAAGGATTTAGAGAGATAGGAATGGGGCAACGATCATTATCTTTTGTCTGCTGTGCTTGTTGGATATCTTTGTAATATAACCTTGGTCATGCGTGCTTTTGTTTAGTCTATAGCAAGGGTGTTTTAAGTTTCTTGTTGACCACATAGAAAGGCTCGCCTTCCTATGTTTTGGTCTGAGATATTTGAAATATCTGAACTATTTTCTAGACAGGGTTCCGTATGTCAGGTGTGAACAAGAATACTCCTATCTGATTTGTCGGGAAATGTCCATCACACTAGGTACAACACCATCCCCGTTCTTGATACCTTGATGCACCGTGATCATGGTACTATCAAACATAAGGGCCTCCGGGCCCTTTGAAAATCCCAACTCCTCGGCAAGTAATCATCATCATCATCATCACTTCATCTCATGTCTTGTTGGAATCTCTTGTTTTCTTCTATCTCTTGCTAATCACGCTAACATGGTACCATGACAATTAATCATAAATCATCACCATCGCATCCATCTTGCATCCACAAACTATCAGCATACTGCATATTGCATATCATATCATACATAAAGCATTAATCATACCACATGCATTCATCCCCATCATCGCATAATATATATTAGTTATTCTAAACATCTCATAAACCATACATTTATCATCTACTGCATAATCATAAAATCATCATCATATCATATCATGTGCATCCATATCATCCATGCATCATCATATCACCCAAACATCATAATCATCTTATCATCAATAATGTATCTGTCATGGTACGAATCAGGATCAAGTGTGTGTAATATATCAAAATAGGCATGAGACTACCCATGGTTGATGACTGTCTACATCATCAAATCTCTCTACATCAAATATTCGAGTTGAACTGATCTTGAACCTCTTTTTCGAGAGATCGACCCTCAAATCAAACCTCTTCGCACGATCTCTCGAGGGGGCAGTATACCAGCATAATTCTTCTTGCTGGGGCAAATAGTGGGGCATTCGAAAAATCAGAAATTTTTTGATTTTGATCATGACAAGATTATTCTTTGAAGTATACCAGCATAATTCTTCTTGCTGGGGCAAATAGTGGGGCATTCGAAAAATCAGAATTTTTTTGATTTTGATCATGACAAGATTATTCTTTGAACCAACACAACAAGTGCATCGCTTCAAAGAGGGGCAAAATGTAGACACGCAAAATGTACAAGTTGACATTATGATCTCACTGATCACTAACATCGCTTTCCTAAATCATCCTTGGTCTAATCATGACCAAATTCTTTTATTTGATTAAATTCATCAATATTCGCCTCTTTTAATTAAATAAATTATTTTGTCTAATTAAGTTACTTTCCCTTGTTAATTAAATCAATCTTATCCGATCTAATTATCCCTATTTAATTAAATAGTCAATTTTATTTAATTAAATCTCTAAAGTTTTTCTATTAAATTAAATAAATTAAAACCCTATTTGATTTAATCTAACACCATCTCTTTTAATTAAATAAATCAAAATCCTTATTTAATTAGCCTCTTATCATATTCCTCTTTGATTTAAATTAATCCAAAAATCTAAATCAAATTGTCAAATCAAATGTGGAATATCCCCTTAAATTAAATCAAATCCGCATTAATTTAATCTTAATCCATCAAATCCTCGATTTGCAACTTGCACATGAAAATAGACTTATTTCCGATTTTATTAAATTTTCGCTTCAACAAGGCATCTTTTAAGGAATATTCCCTTAATTTGAATTAAAACTAAGAGGGAAGTCCTTCCAACAGACATTTAAGATTCTTACATGTCCTTTGTCTTGTTACAAGTGGCATTTAATGCACTTTTCCTTACATGTCTTTTCTCAAAAATTCAAATTCAAAAATGCATTTATTGGCACATTTGTCAAAACTTGCTCATTCCTCATCCAATCACATGTTGACAAGTGGCATTATATCATTGGTTGAATCTTTGTCCCACATTGCTCCATTTTGGCTTTGTTTCCATTTCAACATTCTATAAATAGAATGCTTCACCATGCATTTGATCATCCACATTTCAAGCAAAGTTACCATGCTAAAATACTTAGCAATTCTAATCCATCTCATTGAATCATAGCTAGGTTTTTTGCTGATTTTAGCTTGGAGCATACATTCAAAGTCTTCATCAAGTGGATCAATCATCTTCAATCAACATTTGCATTCAAGGAGTTGGGAAAGGGCAAATCTCCACACACCTATTTGCACCAACTCCCTCAAGAGATCAAGAGTTTGCTTGCATTAGATAGGATTTAATTGTTTCATTTGTGTTTTCATTTTCATTTCTTTTTACCTTTTGCAAATTTTTAAATGATTTTGAGGCAATCTATTATTTCACCTTGTGTTTGATCTAATTGTTTTGTTTGTTTATAGTGTTTTTTGTGCAAGGTCTAGATTCAAATGGTTCACACCTTACTTAGTTGAATGAACATAAACATTACATAATTATTATAACCATTTTACTGCAATATATATAAATCAATGTACATGACTATTGAATGAAAAAAATATAAGTCATTATGCAACAAATAAGACAAATGAGATGCTACTACGTTAAAGAAAATTGATGTAAGCAAATACCTAGAACAATCATTAACAACATTATGTGCTCCCTCTTTATTGACATCCATGGAGGAATGTTATTGTTGATAACAAAAACAGGTCACACTGAGTAAATAGATCTCAGCTCTCCAAATAGATTGACATCGTCCGCTCCCAATGAAAGCCTGAGATTACGAGGTTCTTCTTTAAAGTGTGGCCATTTTTCCTCCATGTCCCTAAATGCAGAACTATCCGCAGGCATTCGAAGAATGTCATCTCCACTTCTATTCTGTGCATGGTAATCCATCAATTTCGCTAAGCTTTCACACCTAAATAATCGTTGCATACGTGGAATAGTGGGAATATAATAAAGAACCTTGTGAGACACCTTTTTTATTAGTTGATCTGTTTGATATCTACTGATGTGACATTTTGGACATTTTGTTGCAAATTCCCATTGTTTATGATATATAATATGATCATTGGGACATGCATCTATTGCTTGATACTCCATTCCGATATCTTTCATAATGACACATAAATCTCGGTATGAGCGAGGTAAAATATTTGATGGTGGTAACAAAAATTCACCAATCAATCTATACAACAAAAATAATTTGTTCATATAAAAAATATTAATGGTACATATTTCATCATTTATTTACTAGTGATGAACTAACAATTAAAATAGATGAAAAAAGATGACATATATGACATACCTTAACATCCATGAGATTGCTATGTTTGATAAACCATTCATAACCTTCAAGTTCAACAAAAACAATACAGCAGAGAGAAGAGTTGTTTCAGAGCCTTGATAAAGGGGCTCGTATGCCTTGTCAAGTACAGGTAAATCATGAATATCATCAAAGTCATCTTGATCATCATGATTAGCTCTGCCACTAAATGTGGCATGGATCAATGTATTAGTACCATCATCTTCAACTATGTTTTCTGGCGCATGATCATCTTCTTCTATAGGATCATTAACTTCATCTTCGATATTCACAACTCCATGTTCCTGTCATTGCAAAACCATTACTCCTCTCCCAATGCGGATAATCCATATCTGCCCTAGGTACCCTTATAATAAATAATGATAGACACAACAAAACCATGATCAAGGATTATATATATATATAATGTTAAAATGATATAAAAAATTACAAATTCAATCAATATAAACACATATAATGAATAACTTACCAGTGGATGATAATCATGCCCCCCTTCAATGTGACCATGTTGCCTACAATGTTTCTCAACTATTGTGATTATAAGTATTCTTATCTTTAAGCCCTTGCAATTATTTTCGTAAGGACAATGAATATTTCCCATCACCCTTTCTTTCAAGGTAGCCCACAATCTATCAAGTGTCTCTTCATTTTGTTCTAGACTAATATTATCCTGGACATGATTTTTCTTTACCAAGCTTGACTATTTAGATTTTCAAAAATATCAAACCCACACTCCAATAATTTTTATTCATAGACAAGTAACAAAATCTAATAATTCTCATATTTTACACCAAAAAAATTTGGCATGCAACCACCCCTACAAAAGAGAAGATAGTCTGAAGTTAATGACCCCAAAAAACACTTTACAATGCTAATTCCAAAACCTATTAAATTCTGATTTTACTATGATTTCCAACTGTTAAGACTCCTAAAATCAGAATATTGAACTTGATCACAAAATTCCTACAACAATGGAGGTAGCGAAGCTAGTAAGAGCAAGTGACCCATTCCTAAGGAGAGCAAATAAGTCAATCATCATTGCTAATGTCAATATAGATTTATCCTTTTAGTTAAAGATGCAATGTGTCACTTCTTATGACGAGCTTATCCCTAGGGCCCTCAACATTGAGAGAGTCCTAATAAAAAACAACAGAAGCATTGGTAAGAGCATGATTAGGGTACAAACCCTAGGCCTCCGTAGAAACATAAACAATAACTATAGCGGATTAGTGAGGTTGCAATACCAGAAAGATCGAGACATTGTAGGTAATAACAAAATCTGCAATCTAAAGATTGTAGCCAATAACAACGCACACTATGTAGCTTAGTGGACATTTGTAATGCAATCTACTTAGAAGAAGAATGACAAATACTTGAGATGATACCAAAAAAATAGGTTGAGTAGTGACAAGATAATAAAGCTCAAACCTTGCATAGTAAAAGTGGGAGATTTTAATAAAGGGAGTTTCCTTGCAATTCCTTGCTGACCTTTATGGTTTTCTGCAAATGCTTTTGGTAGTGTTAGACAAGGCAAATGCAATCATGAATGACCTATTCAAATGAAGTAACAAGCAGAATCATAGGTTCAATGTTTCTTCTTAGCCATTAATATTGTATAATGGAGGTAGTGGATTGCATGTTTGATAAGCAGAGCCAGACTCACCAAAGATGGGAGAATAGTGAATAATACCTTGTGGATCGTGGAAGTAAGCCCCAATAAGGTTGAAGGATCTTAAGAACTACAATACCATGAAACAATGAGTCCCCCTGGTCATGTACCATAGGGCATAGTTTGATTTTATGGAAGGATGCTCAAGTGAAAGGAATCTTCAAGGATAGCGAGTGAGTTGTTTGAGATTGTAGCAGAGGGTGCAATACACAGTTTTAAAGGAAGTTAGCAAAGCAGTAAATGTGCAAGAAAATTGAATCATACATAACAAAAAATTTACAATATTATCTTCCATAATGCCTTGAGTTTGAAGACAAAAATTTCATTGTATCTTCATGATGAAAGTGGTGACCTTAATGGTCATCACTAGCAACCATGATTTTAAAACATGCTATTGTGCTATGGAGGCAACATTTTGGCAAAGCAAGGAGTGGTGGTTTGGAACAATGGTAGGTATGAAGGACTTGCTTTATATGCATACTATGCAGTCTAGCTTAAGACAACGTTCTTAGAAGAGATTGAAGGTGGATTATGGAACTCAAGGGTTACCATGAAAAGGATTAAAGCAAAGACTGAGATCTATTTAAAAGCCACGGTCATGAGGATATTAAAGATGCCACATGCAAAACCCTAGTAGCTGGAGTAATGAATACAGTGCCAAAGAGGATAGTGTGCTGGGGCATATTTAAGAGATCTCTACATTATCTAATTATAGGGAAATACATCATTTATTTATTTTTTTAATTAAAATAAATCATTCTAAACCCTATATAGGATACATTGATACTTCAAAAGCCTCTGAAGGAATTTGAGATTATGCAAATATATGTCAAGTAACATTCATAAGGTTTAGAAAATCTTGATCACTCTCTAGAATAGCCCATTAAACATGGGTTGTGCTTGAATGCACTATATAATTGATATAACACAACCACTCTGCATATCAACCAGAGTTATAGGCTCTTTATTGTAGCAAGAGGTAATCACTCTTCGATCATGCTATAATTACATCCTAACCTATTAAACTTGAGACAACCTGAATGCACCCAATGATGATTGACACCTACATTATACAACCTGAATTAACTACATTATATGAGTGCCTCCATTTCTATCACAACATAGCCACATTAAACTTGGGTTACACATGAATGCATCATGTATTTGTTATAGCACAACTGTGCCACATGACCAAT
Source organism: Sequoia sempervirens (assembly GCA_007258455.2). Classification (NCBI taxonomy): domain Eukaryota; kingdom Viridiplantae; phylum Streptophyta; class Pinopsida; order Cupressales; family Cupressaceae; genus Sequoia; species Sequoia sempervirens. The sequence continues at coordinate 2,856 of VDFB02166534.1, read as the reverse complement.
AGAGTTATGGATCACATAATTACAGTCACAAGAATTTGTTCCTTAGTTGTGATCTTATGGTGATTCCACACAACAAAATCTGGACATGAAATTCTCAAAACCCTTAACCTCTAAAAATAAAATCTGATGAGATGTTGCTTTAAAATATGATTTTCAAACCTGGAACTACAAATCTGACTTCACAACTGAATTTTGCAAAAAGACAATGACTACCCTTAACCTGGCGATATCTTCTTTGAATTTTTCTAATTTTTCTTAAGAAAATCGGCCCTTAGTTCTCCACAACCTGCCTCTCAAGTAGAGTAAAACATCGTCAGCATTGCAAATCAAAGCGGAACTCACTTTTCTTTATGTCTACCACACCTGATTTTTTAAATTTTTCATGTTTGTCGAAAATTCGATGAAAATGATAGCTGACATTTCGACGAACCCAAGGTTCGTCGAAATTTTGACGAACGTCGGGGATAAACTTTCAAAAAATTGGAAATTACACATCAAATTTTACAAGCACCTGACGAACATCGAATTTTACATATTTTGTCAGACAGTTTCGTCGGATTTTGCAGTCAAATGTATTAGTGCATTGATTTTCAAAAGAAGATTGTAGGTAGAAGAAGAATGATGTTGTAGGAAGAAGTGAGATTGAAGAAGGCTTACCTGTGATTGATATTTCTGCTTGTATCAGACTTTGAAATCTGATTTTTGGTATTTTCCATTAGTCCAAAAGACTGCAACATTGTATTTTCAATTTGGTTATGATCCCATGTAATACAGGAGAATTTGAGCAATAAAATAATCATTCTTGTTGTAGATTTTTGAAATTGTCTAAATCATTTTTGGAATTATCTTGTGTGTGGTTGAAGTGTGTTGAGGGTTGGTAAACTCTCTTGCATCAATGGTATTAGAGCAGGTTGTTCCTAAGTCTGTAGGAAGAGTGCCGAAGAGAGGCAGTTTGTAGCAGGACCTGTGAGTTGTAAGTGTTGAGAAAATTCCTCCTAGAGTAGCCCATCGTGGTAGAGGTGGAGGTAGAAACCCTCCTAGTATGGATTATTTCAAAGCCCTGAGAAGTCAAGTAGATATATTGCAGGAAGAGCTACGTAGAAGAGTTGAACATAGAGGAAGAGATGAAAGTTGAGATGAAGCTAAGAATGAGGAGCCACTCGAAGAAGAAGCACATGATGAAATAGATCTTGGAGAAATAAAATTGCTTAGAGCCATTTCAAGGATTGGAAAAAGACCAAAGATGGAATTCTCAACATTTAATGGAAGCTTAAATCTAAAGGAGCTTATAGATTGGATAAATTACATGAAAGAATTCTTTCAGTTTAAAGAGATTGAAGACCCTAACAGAGTGAAATTTGCAAAGAGAAAACTAAAGGGAGATGCTAGCATATGGTGGACATAAGTTCAAATTGACAGAGGAAGAAGAGGAAAGGAAAAGATTAAAAAGTGGGATAGAATGGTTGAGAAGCTTAAGGGATAATTTATTTCAATGGATTATGAGTTGAAATTATTAAAGAAGATGCATTGATTGAGACAACAAGGAAAATTAGTTAAGGAACACACTGAGGAGTTTCACACTCTTTTGATTAGAATGAGACATTTAGAATCCAAAAAGGTGAAGGTAGCAAGATACACCAACAGAAAAATTCCAAGCATTTAAGAAGAACTAATTTTGGTAAGAATTTTTAAGTTGGAAGAAGTTTATCAATTTGCTTTGAAAGTTGAGGAAAAGTTGAATAGAAAATTTGAGAATAAACAAAAAGGAAAGGGTAGAGCTTATGTGCAATAGAATGAGGATGAACATCAGATTAAAGACACTAAGGAAAACAAATATAAAAGACGTGAGATTTCAAACAAGTCTCATGACCAAAACTTTAGAGGAAGAGGAAGATTGGGTAGAGAATTCAGAAGAGGGGGCTTTCAAGGAACCTATTTTAGGTGTGGAGAAGAGGGTCATTGATCTTATGATTGTCCTCATAATAAGGAAAGAACTAATAGAAGGACTAAAAATAATTCAAGAGCAGTGAATGTGAATGAGGAAGATGAAAAGTCATCACATTTTGAAGAAGCAAAAAGAGTAGAACTAGTCACTAGAGGAGCCCTGTTGAATGAGGGAAAAGAACCAGATCAAAGGAAAAGATTGTTCTAAATGAGATGTAAGTGTGAAGGTAAAGTATGTAATGTAATTATTGATGGTGGAAGTACTATCAATATTGTTTCTAAAGATATGGTGAATAAGTTTTAGTTGGAAAGGAGAAGGCAATTGCATCCATACACGATTGCTTGGTTTTAGGATGATCGTAAAGTTTTGGTGAATGAACAATGCTTGGTAAGATTTAATATTGGTGATTATCATGATGAAGTTTTGTGTGATATTATAATTTCTATGGATGTTTGTCACTTGCTACTAGGAAGACCTTGGCAGTTTGACAGGAAAGTAGTGCATGATGGGTATGCCAACACATACTCCTTGATGAAGGATGGAATCAAGCACAAGTTGAAACCTTTGAATAAAGAAGAAGGAAATGTATGCAATGACACTAGAAAATACTTGGTTAATGGAGATAAATAATTAGTGAAAGAGGATGAGGATGAAGATTATGATTTTATAATGCAATTTGCAGTAGTATTAATTGTATTCAAGACAGGAAGAGTGAAGGTTTCAATGGGGAAATAAGAGATAAAATCACATTTTTGTGAAAATGTTGTTATTGATTTATTTGAGCATGATAAGATTAGTGTAGAAGAGGATAGTGCAGTAATAAATGCATTGGTAAATGAAGGTACTACAGTTGAAAGTAAGGAAGCAAATGAGCAAGTAAAAGTTGGGTTGTTTGATGATTTCTTCTTTGA
>VDFB02166533.1:0-13860 GCA_007258455.2 Sequoia sempervirens | reverse complement strand
TCTAGGGTTTTTAAGGATGTTGAAGAAAAGAAGATCTCATCACAAAATTGAACAAGGAATAGAAATAGAATCCCCTGATGACATTTCTTCCATATGGTGAAGGGATAGCAAATAAAATTGACAGAATGTTAAGAACACATAATGTAAAATCAGATAGACCAAAGATGAGTTAGATCCAACTCATATTGTTTGTGTTTGTGGTCATCCATATACAAAAGAAGTGGGTAGCTCCTTTAAACAAAGAATTAAATAACATTGCAAAGATATCGACCATGGTCCTGTTAAAAGCAGCACTCGCAGAATACTCTTATACAACATCACATTAAATATGCATTGAAAAAGCACAGATCCTAGTGCAAGAGGGACACTTAAATGAAGAGAAAACTTAGGGAAGCTATAGAGAGGGAAGCAACCAGATAAATTATAGGTAGGGATGAAGGATTGGAAATTCAATTTTTTTTGAAATTCAATATCCATCTTCTCCTAGTGGCTGATAGAAACAATTAAATACACACTAAAAATTAATTAATATTTTGTACTTATCATTAATTATGAGGAAATGAATTAAGCAATTGATAATCAGCTCTCTACCTCTTGATGTAATTTTAGTTTTCCATATAAGGAGTTCCATGTTGTAATCTTTTCATTCATCCTGATAATCGGTCACAAAGTCTGGCCTAAAAGGTTAATTTCAATTTTTGTCTACTCAATTTTTCAGAAAACATCGTCTTGACAATTTTAAAATGATATTTTTTTGAGGCTTCTATTTGAAAATCATTAACCCATTTTAACTGGGGAAGTTAATTCACAGATTGACAAACATTAACCTGCATATATAATAAATGCCAATTCTGGAATTTCATCCTTATAGTAAGATAAACCTCATAATTTAGGTTGACAACATGAATAAATTGCTTCGATTCCCAGCATGATCATAGCAGTGAACGTCGCATTGCTACCATATGCCTAGAATTATTTTTGATATGGCCATAATCCTTTCCTTACTTAGAGAATTTTTTAATCTCCATTGTCTTTTATAGTGTTTGAGACTTGAGTAGTATTAATATTCATTCTAGCAGTGGGGGTGCATATCTCTTGCTTCTAAATGCACATTGAAATAAATGGAGTTCATCTGCAATTGATGGTAACAGACGAACATCAATGCTTTTGTTGATTGAGGCTTGAGCAGATAAAGCTTTCATATTAGATATTGGTTTTCTAGTTACTAGCAATTGAGATGGTTTTGTTGATTGAGGCTTGAGCAGATAAAGTTTTCATATTAAATATTGGTTTTCTAGTTGTTAGCAGTTGAGAATTTACGTACCATCTTGATATTACTATGTCACACATTCATAGATCCTCTACAAGGCTTATCCTTTTTTCCATGTGTGTAAAGTTCTATTTTTCTTTCTATCACATTATTTAATTAGTTGCTTTATGTTATGTTATAACTTATACCTAACCTTTTCTGAAAAGAGATACTCTAAATGCTTAGAGACAATATTCTGGCTTTATGTTTTTCTTTCCTTTGATACTCTACTGTTCACAAAATGCAATTTTTTTTGAGATCTTTCTTAACAAAATAAAAAGCTGATTTATTTTTTCCAAAGCACGTCTTGTCCTTGAATGTGGTGTTATATTTTCAACTGAATTGAATGTTGCAAACAGATCTGATCCTTAAAGACTCTTGGATATTTATTGCATCCTTACAAGTCACCAGATCATCTACAATTAGATTCCATGGGGTTGATAGTTCTAGGATAAATCCTTGGATGGATCTACAACTATTGGTGGGGTCTGATATATTCCGCATTGGAAATTAAAAAATAGTATAAAAGCAGTATAAATGTCTGAACCTGAAAAAGATACTAAAAGATCTTATTAGAATGTTTTATATCGTGTTATTTTTGTTTGATTGAGAATTATAATCATAATTTTATGTGATTATGATCTTGATTAATTTCCAAAACCTGAAATTCTAATATTCTTCTGTTGCTGCATCCTGTTTATATCCACACCTGCTCCTTCATCTATGCTGTGGTAATTATACATAAACATGAAAGTAAGTTGGTAAAGTTGTTTCTTTATGTATTTTCCAAACTATCTGAAATAATTGAATTTATTGTAAGGTTTTTTAATGCCTCTGGATTTTTTCATTTAACTGGCTGGTATCAATTCTGAAGGATCACGAGACCTGGTGCAAACAGTATATAGAATTATATCAGGAGTTGAGAGAGGACTGGGAAAAGCTTTATTGGGATGAAGGCTATTCAAAGAAAGTTGCCCAGGAACATGCTGCTCATGATTCTGAAGAAGATGATGATGCTGACTTTTCTCCAAATAGGTCCTGTTTTTTGCCCTTTATTTAATTCTCTTGAATTTTTCAGATGTTATCAATGGTCAGGTATTGGTTAGTGTTTGCATGATGTTTATTCCATTTCATTGGTACACTTTTAATTTTCACTAAAGTAACTATTCTATGAGTTATACATTACATTTGAATTTTGAACCGTTCACCATATGATTAACTCGTACAGCCTGTTCTTGAATTTTGGGTACCAAGTACTGCATGAATGTCTAATAATAAAGACTCAAAAGTAGACTGTGTAGATGTCATATCCCAAAATCTTTCTAATAGCTATTTATAACTATCTATTTGTCATTTTGGTGCTTATAAATGTCAGTGACTGTTTGTGTTACCCCACAGACTGAATGGGAGTTTAATTGGAATTTCTATTATAAGCAGTTGTAATAATCCAAGCTCTTATGCTCATAGGTCTTTCTGGTATCTATGTTTCATTCTTTCTATTATCATTTTCCTCATGACCTTTTATTTCAATAAGCTCCCTTCAGATATGCACTATCTTTCTTGCTTTTCTGACTACTCTAGGGTTGCAGTTAAAAGAGCATCGGGTGAATATATGTAGATTATTACGAGCAAACTTAGTGTTTACTTATTCAGGGATTGATCTGTAAATTTTTTAAATGCTCATTCTTTCTATTTTCCTAATGCAGGAGGCGGGCTTTCCAACCTGCACAAATGAAGGTACCATAAATAGAATTTTCTTTGTATTCTTATCACGTATTGGATTATAGTTTTATTGTTATCTTCTATTTGTTAACACCGCTATTCACTGAATGCTAGAGCATGAATGCAACTTTCCTGTTTTTCTTTAAAATGTTAATGAAAATGTTTATGTTTTCTGTTGATTATCATGCACTCCCTTGTCCTAGATTGAATGTATATCCTTATCTTGCAAGTCATTACATTCACTAGGTAGTTTATTGATGTTCAATTCAAAGAGCATCTTGTAAATGTCTTTGCATCTCTATAAGTTTTTTTTCTTAATATGTCCGGCTGGGTTTTGTGTTCTTTGTTGATTGAAGTCTACTTTTGTTACTTATGAATTATGAATAGCTTAATTGAAGAATTTATATATTTATAAGTACTAGGAGGAGAAGTTTGTTTGTGTGATAATTATTGCCTTTAATGTTTTTTCCTTTTGTATATGGGATAATTATTTTTCTTTTAAAAAAATACATTTTCTATACTAAAAATGAAATGGATCCACAAGACTAATACCTACTGGCTGGCCAATAAAAGACCCAAAACTGAAATGGAACCATAAGACTAATTCCTACTGGCTGATAAAAGATAGAAAAAAGATAACAAGTGGACCTACATAATTGGTCCCATTAGATCCAGAAAACTGGTTGCAAATGCACCTATTAGGTACAATTATAAAAAATCCTAATGAGCCTCATTGACTGAAGTCCACAATTTTAAATATCAGAATACTAGGAAGAAAGGTTCAAAGAGTCCTCTTTTCTTGAATTGCTTTGCCCTCAAAGCATGTTGTATAGCTAGGTATTGAAAACCTTCTCATCCTTTTCAACTTTTTGCTTATTGAGATATTCCTTTCCTCATGGAACATTCCCTCTTGGATCAAATGGCTAGAGACCAATTACCAGCAATTTTGTTATCACTACTGCAACATTGAATGATTTCTTTGTGGTTATGCACTACATTAGGCAGACTGTAAAAAAATGTCTAATATTGTTGAAGGCTTGGATTGGTTTGAATAAAATTTATTGAAGATGCTCCAATCACATTGAACAAGAGTGGAATACCCATTGTGTTAGCTAAAGGTTTAAGATCACTAGTCTCATTCACTATACAACTGATGCTTTTATAATACAAAAACAGATTAACCATCAGAAAATATGTTTTGTCTTGAGCAACTGGCTTGCCAAAAAAGAACAATATCACAAGGTTTTGACTTTAACACATAAGGCAGCCACTCTTTATGACTGCTGTGATTTGCAAATAATTTTTTTTCAACAATCTTTTTTGCTACTTTACACCTAGCCATTCAAATTTGAGAGAAACTTTAGGCATAGGTTTGACCTTCTTGGAAATGTGGCAGAAATATTTTCCACATGTGGAACTATAATTTCTATGAGAAACAAAAAAGATTCAAATGTTGCAGCTGCACTTCTTCCTTTCTTGCATTCATATTTGGTATTTGATGCTAAGTTGCCGGTCTGGTATGGGATTGGCTACGGGTATGTGTAATGTCCCTAATAGGAATTATACTAAATCTACTCTACATTATCAATTTTCCAAACAATGGATTTGGAGAATACCTTGTCTTGATTTAGTTCCTGCAGACAAGTTAGAGATCAATTACAAAAGCTTCCTAACAAGTAGAACATTAGTAACTCTATATTAAACATCGTGATTAAACATTAGTAACTATATATTAAACATCATGATTAACATTAGTAACTCCATAGTAAACTTGCTAATTTGATCACTAACCCACCTTGGGAATGCTTAATTATGGGTCACATGGAAGAGAGTGTTTGGATGGGGCATTTTGGTCCCCTCCCTCATGTGGCGCATGCCATTCATATGAGGTGGCCTTCTAGGCCTCATGTGGTGCATGCCATTCATATGAGGTGACCTAGTGAGGCCCTCAATTCCCTCATCCATCTCCCTTTTCCACTTTCCATAATTGGTCTCCTTGTATTGTTACACCATGGTAGGAAAGTGAGGTTACAATGGGTGTCTTGGTGGCCCAACCTAGACCCAAAGGTAGTACCCTTTGAGACAAAGGCAAGTACCCCTCTGGCCCATGTGGGCTCATCTTGTTCCCCCCCGGGTGGTGTATCTAGAAGAGGGCCCCATCGCTGTACTCCCCTTGCAATCCTCCTTCTCCCACCATGGTGAAAACATAAGCATAATAACATAATCAAATGCCTAATTACCAATAAACATATCAACAGTGTATAAAGATTTCTGAGTATGTTACTAATGGAAATAAATAATAATGTGCATAAATTATTAATTTTGTCCTTTGATCATACTCTTGTAAATTCTAAACATTATCAGCAGTATTTTAATTTATAACCTCTAAATATTACTTTCAGACTGAACGCTGTTGTTTTGCTTGGTTGAGATGTCTATAATACTCTGTCCCTCTCCCCTACCCATGTGGGTGACCCCTTTATACTCCCTGCCATGGGTGGGCATGCCTTTTCATATTATATTTTCATTAAAAGACATGTCTCTTAAATCTTGTCTAACCGCAACCTTCTTAAGATTAATTTCTACCCTTTTCAAACTAATTCAAAAACCTTTTAATCTTTTCTTGATCGCTGCCCATACTTAAAAGCTTATTTGTTATTCTTCATGCATCACTAGATCCAAAGGTAATCACTGCCTTAATGAATATATTAATCTCTGCTTTCATTTACTAATCGCTGCTCCTTCTTGAATCACTGTTTTTAATTGAATACTCGTTGCCATTTATGAATGAATTATTAGTGATCTGTTTACTTGGGCAATGCTTTTATATTTGGGCTTCAACATGGGTCAACGCATATATAAATATTATGTGTTATTTCTAACATATTATTGTCACATTATTTTCATAAGCGAATAAATACCATAATCATGTTCTATTTGTAATATTTAATACTTATATTTAAATATAATGCGATCGTCTCTTCAGGAATTGGAAAAGCTGCCGTTTGGATAGACCGGTTCTTTTAGGATTCCTTGTATTTGCTGTTAATATCTTTTTATTTAATATTCTCATGTTTGATATATATTTTTACACATTATTATATTGTTTCTGTGAATATTATTTCTATTGTTAAGATATTTATAATTATTAGTTATATATACACGGTTAATTACATTATAATTATAATATTATCCTGTGATAATTATAATTATACTATGTTCCATCTGGGACGCTCTGGATGGGTTTTCGGATTCTGGGGACAAATCTCAATTTCCTGGATGCATGGGGACTCAAGCAGCTGGGGCGGAGGGGGACTCCGGTGTATATACTATATACTATACATATGGTACTTAAAAATGCTAGTTATGAAAAGATGTATAAGACTATTAAGAAGTAAAATAGCAAAATTGCAAATGCCAAATTGAAATACTAAATAGTAAATACTTGAACATTGAAGTTTTCAATATCGAATTACTAATTAGAAATAGAATAGTAATACTCAATACTACAATGTAACAATTGTCGAATCGGCAAATGGAAGATTTCTATTATACGATATCAAAAATATCTGATCATAAAGATGATTACAATGAGTAAGCAACTTTCATAATTCTCCAATCACTCTTTCCTTAGCCTTCACTCTTCTTCTTCTTGCTGTAGCAAACAAGTAGAAATGCAAATGTGAATAAAAATGAAGATTAGAGGGCCTTTTGAAGGCATGTTAGAGTTTAGATGGGCCCCACATGCCCTTAGGGTTCGAATAGAAGAAATAAACTATTAAAAAAATGTTTTAAAATTGAGTTTTAATCGCTTGGTTACATGGCTGTCCCCCAGACTGAGATGCCCAGCTCTCCGGCGGGTGAAATATGAACGGTGGGACAATGGGAACGCCGCCTCATCGCCTCCCGGACGCCCTGCCCTTTGTAGATGCTAGGGCCTAGAGGGGACGCCCCTGGGTTCACCGTATCATAATAATATTTAGATTACCATATTTATTTTTTGATATTTCTTGGATTTTGTTATTCATATTTTAATCTTTCATATTTGGTGTTACAATTTTGGGGAGACATGATAGTATAGAATACGGGTATGTCGGTACGACAATTTTTTTTTCCCTTGGGTATGGTACGTTTGGGTACGACTGTATAATACATATGCAAAAAAAATTAAAATTAAAAATTATACAAAATTGTAAATACATTTGATAATATGATGCTTCATCAATCATCAATCAATCATTGAATCATTGATCAATGGTAGTGATAAAGATAAACGTTAATTGATAGTTCAAAATTTCAATATTATGTCATATATCATATATGTCTAGAGTCACAATTCAAATGAAGATCATTACAATTACAAAATTGAAATAAATACAATAAAAAAATTGTATAATTGTCTAAGACTAAGTCTCCAATCTTCATCAATCATCAAAAGGATCTAGATCAAGGTCATTGCTTGGTTCAACATCATTTGAAGCACAAGTAAATGCATTGCCACTCGTACTAGGTGCATCATGTGCAAGATGAAGAGCACAAAAGATATACTGAGAGGGGGGGGGGGTGAATCAGTATATCAACAAATTTTTACTCTCTTACTTATTTATCAACTTCAAACTTAAACATACATCAACTATTTGATATGAACCAATTTACACAAGTTGACAACTTTATTGAAATGATAATTTTTCCAACGTAGGCACCAACCTACAGATTTACAACAGGAATGATTTAGTAGAATATGATCTACAAGGAACACCCTAATCCTTTACAATTTTAGTAGGCACCTACCTACAAGGAGCACCAACCCTTAATGCAAGGCACCAACCTTGACTTGATGGTTGTAAGATGATGCCTTCAATCTGACCTGCACTATCCCAATCCTCCAATCTGCCTTTGGTGATGAATGATCTCACACTTAGCCCACACAAGGAGATGGGACTTCAGATTTTGAATGCTCACTTACTCAACCACACAACTCTAATCTGAAAGACAAATATATACTTTGCTTTAAGATTGCATCTCTTGATAAAAAGCACATCCCTTGACAAAACGCACCACTTCATAGTCTTAATCTATTTTGTCTTTATCAAAGTAACCTTTAATTGCATCACTTCAAATTTTTAATGATCACAAATTGAATCTGAAGCTAGATTGCAACACATAGAGATGAGGCGTGTCTCTTCAACAGATTGTACCATTTGATTAAAGATAAATCGTATCTTGTATAAGTAGCATCCTTTAGTTAAATAGAGCGTATTATTTAAAGATGCATGGTGTACTCTAACTTAACAAATCTGGACTTTTTAGTCAAGTTGCACCTCTTGGAAGTTTGAACAAGTCGCATCATTCCATTATAATCTGCTTTTGTTATTTGATAAATTGTTCTTTAACAAAACGATTCTTTTGTTGGCGGACTATGAGAGGACTAACTCCAAATCACCTACAATCTTTCGCACCTTCAATTGTCGTCCTTGGATATCACACGATGTCCTCCCAAAATGTGGTGGCACACGTATGTAGTGTGATAAAAGCAACCGTATCTTCATTAACATAGCGATGCCTTCATGCTTCTTAATCGCCATAAATTAGTAATCATCATTTCTGTAGAATATATTTGCTTGTTTATTCATTTTAGAGTGAATATGTCTTCTGCCAGAGGGTCCGATAAAATGTCTCGTAATCCTAAGGCTTTGTTATGAGCTCAATGGTGATAATAATAAATGGGATTTTAATAATTCCTTCTAATTCTTCATTCTATATTTTTCTCCATCGCATAGGAGTTTGACGGAGAGAGATTTTATCATTAGGAGACATGATTATGATCAAAATTCCATCGATGATTGTTATAAATGAAGACGCATTCAGAATTTGCTGACCAACCTCCATGATAATATATTGCACGGCATATATAAACTCCTTATTCCTCGCGCATATTGCAATCCAATTAATCTCGAATTTTGAATATTCCTATTTATTTTCTTCTTAATGCTTTTGTCCTTGTATTTTGCATATCTCCTTCCTTACTTTTGCTCGGGCAGAATCACCTACCATCTTTGAATGATACTAATCAATGCCTTTATATATATAATAATGATTATTGCTTATATAGTAATCGTTGGTTAAATGAATTGCTCCTTTATTAAAAACTTGGCCAATTTAATATGAATATAGTTTTCTTTGGCGCTAAATATCTACCGTTACAACAAACACTTTATCTTGTCCAACAAAGCAGATATTGTCTTCACGTAATGGCTTCAATAGATGATGCAGCTAACCCATTGTCTTTATCAATATGTAATCTCCAAACAAAATCGTGTTGTATGGAGTAGGACCAAATCTGAATTCGAATCCTTTAGTTAAAAGACAAATATTCAATGAGTTGTCTATGATTTGTCCTTTGTGACTGTTCTTCAATAAGGCATATAAATCTTTAGTCATATTAATCTAAGAATATGTTATCTTCAGTCATGCACGTACTTGACATCAATGACAATATTTCCAACAATCTCCCCCTTTGTCATTGATGGCAACATATTCTTCCTTATTACTTCTAACTCTCCTGCATTCTACTTCTCTCCCCCTTTGACATCAATGGCAAAGGGTCTTCCAACCATGTGTTTCTCTTTTGTTTTTTGTTCCACGGGGCTACAGGATATAGTGTATAGCTCCCCCTGAATGTGTGCTCCCATTTACTAATACTTATCTTTCTCTTTTCATTCTTTGTCTTCTAAAATAATTTTGCTTCTTCTGCATGAAAGCTTCTTCCTTTTGACATCAACACCATTTCCAACAATAGAAGCCAATAGAAAATTTCTCATCAACTTCATTAGATATCAACCCATAAGTAGATTCCTTTTCAACATTTTGAGATACTTCACTTTTCAACTATCTTCTCCAAGTGGCTGAAAGATAATGTTCAACATAGCTCCCCCTAAATTCATACTTCCTCTTTAGAAAAGACATATTGAATTTTCATTGGATTCTTCATTTCTTGTATCTATCTTCTTTCTCCAAACTTTTGTAAACTTTCTCTCCTTTTTCATGGTGTTCTTCTTCATATCTTGTAAAGGTGATTCCATAAAGTTACATCTGCAAACACGTGCTATGTGTCCAAAGTTGTTACACTTGAAACACATAATTTTATGATCAAAGGAATTATAATTTCTTCTAGTGAAGCTTGAACCTTTTCTTGCTTGAAATCTACAATTTATTGCTTTGTGTCCAAAGTAGTTGCATGAATAGCAATATCCATGGAAAGAATAAAACTGCCCACCATTAGATTTTCTTTCATTTTCCTTAAAACTTGTGACATTCTCATCACACTTTGTACATTTCTCCTTTGGCTTATTCAATTCATTTTTCAGCATGACAATTTCTTGTTCTAACTCATCACAATCTCTCTCTTTTGCACTTAACTTGTCCTTTAATTCATTTTCAGCTTGTTCAACTTCTACAAGTTGAATCTTCAAATCTTCAATGACTTTATTCAATTCTTCCAAGCTTTTAGTTAACTCCTTGGTCTTTATTTTATGCTTGGTTGCCTTCTTCTTCAATTTTTCATTTTTCATGTATGCATAATGAAGTTCTTCCTCTAGATCTGTTTCTTCTTCTTCTTCATTGCATTCTTGATCAATTTCTCCTTCTTCATCACATTCTTGATCAGCACCTTCATATTCAGCCATGAACAATATTTCTTCTTCACCAATGCTGGAGCATCCTTCACTAAGTTCTTCAGAAGTGCTGCTATCTTTCTTTGAATAGAAACTCTTTTTGTGTTTTTGATATCTCCTCTTTGACTTGTACTTCAAATTCTTCTTCCCCTTTTTCTTTGTGTACATCTCTTCTTCATCTTTGCTTGTGTCACTTGAGTTGCTATCACTTTGAGGACAATTAGAAGCATAATGTCCAACCTCTCCACAATTGAAACATTTAAAAGGATATTTCCCTTTGTACTTCCCTTTTCCCTTTTTAAGCTTTCTCAAGAAATGGGCCTCTACTTCATTATCACTTGACTTCTTATTTGATGTATCATGTTTAGATTTTCCCTTATTAGATGCTTTGAAAGAAATTTCATTTTGTGATGTCTTCCCCTCAATCCTCATTTCATAGGCAGCAAGAATCCCATGTAATTCATCTTTTGTTAGCTGATCCAAGTTTGTTAATTCCTCCAATGCTGCAACCTTGGCTTCAAACTTTGTAGAAAGAGATCTTAGAATTTTGTCAATAATGAAGTCATCCTTGATCTCTTCACCAAGTCCCCTCATGATATTCACTGTTTCATCAACACGAAGAAAATATGAAGCAATATCTTCATCATCCTCCATTTTGAGAGTCTCCAACTTTCTTCTATGAGTTTGCAACTTTGCCTTCTTAACTTTTGCATCTCCTTCATAAATGTTTTGAAGTTTGTCCCAAATCTCTTTTGCTGATTTGCATCTCATGACTTTTGTAAACTCAGAATCTGTTAGGCTGCAAAGAAGAGCATGCTTAGCTTTTGCATTGTTTTCACTTCTCTTTTTCCCTGCTTGATCTGTTGGAGGGGTAGCTGGAGGTGATACCCATCAACAACAGATTGCCACACATCAAACCCAAGTGCATTCAAGTATGCTTCCATCTTGATATTCCAAAATGCATAATTAGTCCCATCAAAGATGGGTGCTTTCACTGTGTTGTTATGATCTACCATGTGTGCTCTTAAGGATCTCCTTCAAGCGGTTAGGCTTTCAAGAAGGACCTTGCTCTGATACCAATTGAAGAGCACAAAGATATACTGAGAGGGGGGGGGGGTGAATCAGTATATCAACAAACTTTTACCCTCTTACTTATTTATCAACTTCAAACTTAAACATACATCAACTATTTGATATGAACCAATTTACACAAGTTGACACAACTTTTATTGAAATGATTTTTACAAAGTAGGCACCAACCTACAGATTTACAATAAGATGATTTAGTAGGACACAACCTACAAGGAACATCCAAACCTTTACAACTTTAGTAGGCACCTACCTACAAGGAGCACCAGCCCCTAATGCAAGGCACCAACCTTGACTTGATGGTTGCAAGATGATGCCTTCAATCTGACCTGCACTATCCCAATCCTCCAATCTGCCTTTGGTGATGAATGATCTCACACTTAGCCCACACAAGGAGATGGGACTTCAGATTTAGAATGCTCTCTTACACACCACACACAACTCTAATCTAAAAAGACAAATATATACTTACGGTTGCATCTCTTTTGATAAAAAGCACATCCCTAGACAAAACGCACTACTTCATACTAATTTATTTGTCTTTATCAAAGTAAATTTTAATCGCATCATTTCAAATTCTTAATGATCACAAATTTAATCTCGTTAAATTGCAAATACAGAGATGAGGCGCATTCTTCAACAGATTGTACCATTTTATTAAAGATAAATCGCATCTTGTATAAGTAGCGCCCTTATTAAAGAGATCAGATATTTAAAGATGCATGTACTTAACTTAACAAATATAAATAAGTCGCACCTCTTGGAAGTTTGAACAAGTCTAATCATTTCATTATAATCTGTTGTTATTTGATAAATTGTTCTTTTAACAAAACAATTTCTTTGTCATGATTGTGAGAGGACTAACTCCAAATCACCTACAATCTTTCGCACCTTCAATTGTCGTCCTTGGATATCACACGATGTCCTCCCAAAATGTGGTGGCACACATATGTAGTGCGATAAAAGCAACCAAGATGGTCTCATTAACATAGCGATGCCTTCATGTTTAATCGCTAAATTAGTAATCATCATTTCTTAGAATATATTTGCTTGTTTATTCATATTTTAGAGTAAATATGTCTTCAGCAGAGGGCCCGATAAAAATGTCTCAGAATCCTTAAGGCTTTGTTATGAGCTCAATGGTGATAATAATTAATGTGGGATTTGTCAACTCTTCTAATTCTTCATTCAATATTTTTCTCTCCATCGGTAGGAGTTTGACGGAAAGAGATTTTATCATT
Source organism: Sequoia sempervirens (assembly GCA_007258455.2). Lineage (NCBI taxonomy): Eukaryota > Viridiplantae > Streptophyta > Pinopsida > Cupressales > Cupressaceae > Sequoia > Sequoia sempervirens. Next base: position 826 of record VDFB02166533.1, on the reverse strand, counting down.
AGGAGGACATGATTATGGTCAAAATCTCCATCAGATGATTGTTAATAAATGAAGACGATTCAGAGTAATTTGTTGACCAACCTCCATGATAATATTGCACGGCATATATAAACTCCTTTATTCCTTGGTGCATATTGCAATCCAATCAATCTCAGAATTTGAATATTTAATTCCTATTTATTTTATTTTTGTCATTTTGTCCTTGTATTTTTTGCACATCTCCTTCCATCGGCCTTTTTGCTCAGTAATCACCGCCCATCTTTGAATGATACTAATCACTGCCTTATATATATAATAATGATTATTGCTTTCGATATAGTAAACGTTTGGTTAAATGAATTGCTCCTTTGTTAAAAACTTGGCCAATTTAATATGAATATAGTTTTCTTTGGTGCTAAATATCTACCGTTACAACAAACACTTTATCTTGTCCAACGATGAAGATATTGTCTCCACGTAATGGCTTCAATAGATGATGCAGCTAACCCATTGTCTTTATCAATATGTAATCTCCAAACAAAATCGTGTTGTATGAAGTAGGACCAAATCTGAATTCGAATCCTTTAGTTAAAAGACAAATATTCAATGAGTTGTCTATGATTTGTCCTTTGTGATTGTTCTTCAATAAGGCATATAAATCTTTAGTCATACTAATCTAAGAATATGTTATCTTCAGTCATGCACGTACTTGACATCAATGACAATATTTCCAACACAAGAGTCTCATCATCATCTTCAGCCGAAGAAGAACTTGCAACTTGTTGAAATTGGAGAGAAAACCAAAACAACTTAAAAATAAAAAATGCAAAATAAATTAAAGAATGGT
>VDFB02166529.1:0-12934 GCA_007258455.2 Sequoia sempervirens | reverse complement strand
GTTGGAATATGTCGTCAGAATATTCTACGGTGATGGAATTTTTGAGACCACCTAGAATATTCCTCCTTACTCAGTGGAATCTGTAGGCCAGTCTTATGTTGATCTGCTAGATTTTCACTAGAGATTGATGTAGTTATTATTGTTGTTGCCGGTTGAACACAACGGACCGAAATTTTCTAAAGTATCTAGATGGTGGAAGAGTTGGTGGATGCCAAAGGTTGAGTGGGGCACAAGGGCCAGGTTGGAGGCCACGTGGTACCCGCTGGCCCACACACAGGTACCTTGCCTCTACGCAAGTACTGCATATGCAGTTCCTATGTACACATGATTTAAATAAAAAAAAATTGTTTTTATTTTTTTGTTTTTGATTTATAAAGTTGCTCTTTGGATTTTTGTTCCTGTGTCATTTGCAGTTAATTTAGCAATTGAAAGAACATTACTACAAATGTATTTTGATTTAAAATAATAATAATGAATGACAAACAGCCAATAAGAATTTCACGTTTACACATAAAGACTCCTTCAAAAGCGAAAGGAAGATAGATTCATACATGAGTCTAACAAGGAATCGGTTCAACAGGTGCAAATATTCCATGTGAGTGAGTCGTATAAGACGGATTCAGGTGAACCCGAGTAAGGAGGGGTGGATTCACATTAGCCAAAGTAACGAAGAGGAATTGACAGGAGCTGAAGCGTTGGTATGAATCGTATTAGACGGTTTAACATGCCGTGTAAAGTGGGTCCATCAGGCTGTGGGTAGGTCGGGAGGGCGGTGGAGTTATCAGCTGGACGACTTGGATCTAGACTTGGGTCTCATAAATGGTGAAGTGCCAACTCTATCTTTCACTTCGTCCGGACCCTATTGATTGATTCCAGGGGCATCTTATGTGTTATAGGTCTCTTCAGGGTCCACCATAGATAGGGACTTCTGATGTAGTTAGGTTATTTATCTTTAAATGATTCCTACCTTTCTAGTGTTAAAGGGAACACAAGAGAAAGCGCTTGCGTGACACACCCTCCAGTACCACAGGTTGGGGGGAGACTAGACCTCGTGACATCCTATTGCATCAATATTACTCATGTGAATACAAAACAATTGTCACGAGTTATTTTTTTCTTTTTAACATCATTTTATTTTGTTTTTTATGGTTTGAGTTTTTTAGCTATCTATTGATAGCTTTCACTCTTTCCAGGCTAAAGGCATTCCTTATGTGAGGTCAATCTACTAACTTTTATGATCCACAATACAAAATATGTTAAAATGATCCAAGATGATTTACAAAGATATAACCATTCAATTATTTTAGGAATATAGAAAAAAAAAAGCTAAAATCAATAGATAACATACGTTTAAAAAATATATTTTTTAGTTATATTTTTTTCTCATGAATGAAAGAGATAATATCACTACCTTTTAAAAGCTTTTTTTTCTTTTTTGAAAAATTGAATCTCTAAATATCTCCCATTCCTTTTCAAGTTATATTGTTTTGGAAACAAAAGATAAACATATAGCTTATTGTATGAATCATATTTTACTTTCATTACAAATATTTGAGATTATTTATTTTATTGTTTTGTGTTAATTATTCAAATTTTATTCAGAATTTTCTCTCTTTAAAATTAATTAGTTATATAATTTTAAATTATTAATTTTTTAATTTCTATTGCTAATGCATAAATTGTGGCATAAAAAAATTCACATAATCCATTAAAAAAAATGCATATGATAAAAAATAAAATCCCTATTTGAATAAAACTAAACATTTTTTTGGAATCTCTACCTATATACTCTTACATTCATTCTTACGTTATAATTATGTTAAATAAATAAAGGATAAAAAATTGTTTTTTCTATAAACCATAGGTTTACTTTCATTACAAAGCATTTGAAATTTTTTATTTTGTATATTGTTTAATTTTAAATAATGTTTTTTTAAAATTTAATTAATTGTAGATTTGTTAATTAATAATACATATATTATTTAATTATATCTACTTTCTATTCATATTAATTGTAAATGGTTCAACTTGATAAGATTGTTATTATTTTTTAACTACTAATGCATAAGTAGAGAAAAGAAAATCCATGGAATCTCATGAAAGAAGATTTAGAGGATCAAAGTAGAAATGTCAACTTCACTAGAGTGATCAAGAGATAAAATCATACTAAAGAACTAAACTCTTTTTAGATTAAATATCTAAATGGACTCTTACATTCCTTTTTTAAATCATTTAATTTTGTAGTATTTTTTTTAAATAAATATAATTGTATATTTTGTAATTATTAAATATTTTTATTTTCTAAAATTAATATCTTAATTAAATTGAGACAATTGATATACTTAATCAAGGTGAAAATAAAGGTACATAGATAAATATATTTGATCTTACTTTGTATTTTTATTTTTTATATGTTAGGTTAAATATTATGAGGGAACATATATATAAATTAAAAGTTATCAATTGGTTAAACAATCACAAGTAAATAATCCAATCCATCATATTATAAGGGTTCCCATAAAGACCAATCATACCAAAAAAATAAACTTTAATAAATGATATAATAAAAAATAGATCATCATTCTCACTATTTAAATACAACTAATTTTCTAAAACCTTTGAATATTCTCGATGATATACTGCAAACCAATTTAAATAAAAAATAATTAAGACAAGGCAATCATGAAAATAAAGATATACTAGGCCTACTTGAAATGATAACTCCAACTCCCAACCACTTAAAAGTGGAGTTGAGATACATTTTCAAAGGGTCTCTTTATGTCAAAAGATAGAAAAAAATGATTACATATAAATGGGATTTGTTGTCCTTTTGAAGAAAATTGATGCCACATCATCGTGCAATAAATTCATATGCTCTCGAATCTTTTTGGGCTCTAGGGATAACTGTAATTCATAATTTAGTTGGTTACTACACCTATGATGATTTATGATACTTTATGTGGTGGTTAGATTATTTGATTATGCTATGGTTTTCTTTAATATTATATATGTCGATGTTGTGATTCTATGATGCTATGTTTTCTGATGTGGTTGTTAGTGAGTCTTGGTGAAAGGACAGACGATATGTTTGCAATGAAGATTTATATGTTACTTAAGTTTATTTGTATGTAGGAATCGTAGGAATAAAGTCTCGATTCCAACTATTTTGACAAGACAGCGCGAGCATTAAATTAACCGAATGGGTACAATATTAAAAAAGGTAGTTGATAAGGAAGTGTCCCCATCCAAAGTCCATCATCCCATTGTGAGTTTTGTTGTATCATAATTTAGGTTTTGTCCTTGTATTTGTATTGTTTGATTGTTGATTATTTATTTTATTGATGGTTAGTGGTTATTTAATTAATCTTTATTTTATAAGATTAATTAATGTTGTTTTGTTGCTTTGGTTAATTGTAAGTTAGTAAAATGTTGAATTTTAAATATATTGTAAATTAAAAAGTTATTTAATTAATTAAAAGTGTAAGTAATTAATTTAAATAAATAATGGTGATGATAATTATATATTATCTTTTTCCTAATATTAAATTAGAAAACCAGAAGAGAATACCTTGTGAGGATAATATCATGAGAAAATAATTAATTTTTAATTAAAATTGTGAGGTAAGTGTGAGCTTTTAAAAGCAAGAAAATAACTAATGAAGGTGGAGGATTTTTGAGGAAAAAGATGAAAGATTTACTTATTATTATTTATTTTTATTATGAAGGGGTTTTTAAGACACATAATAATCATTTTTCTAGTTTTTGGACCCAAAAAATGAAAAAGAAAAATAGGTTTCTTTTTGTGCTTCTTTGTCAATAAAATTTGGTTGAGAAATTATTGTTGGAAAGGAAAACCATTTTTTCTATTATGTTGAATTTGCATGTCCAGATTTATTTGTGTCTAATATAGAATAGATTGTTTATTTAATTTAATTGTAAATTATGGTTATATATATATAGAAGTCAATATAAGTTTAAAAAAATGATTTGTATATAAAAATACATATATACATCTTATTGTGGAAATTCTGGTTGTTTTAATCATAAGGCTTTTACTCTTTGATGTTTCTGGTTTTGGAAACTAAAATTTTATGGGGATAAATTTTAATATATAAAAACTTATATTATAAAAAAAATAGATAAATAAATAAAAATATTTTGTTTGTATTGGAAGGAATGGTCGGCCGCATAAACCCCTAATGTTGTGGTGGCTTATATGCAAACTTCACCACAAGCTATGCATAGCAAACTGATGGCCATTGCACGAGTCCTGGGGTACCTCCCATAAGGGACCGCACACCCACTTTGCATGCAATGCTTCATTTCTTTTATAGGTTTAATTTTTTTATATAAAACTACTCTGACATTTTGGCAATGGATTTTCTATTTCAGCCTTTTATTATATATATATTTATGTACATTACATATATACATATAAATTCATTATATATATATATATATATTGCATATATATTAATGTATATATAACTTATATATATATATATACTGTATATATATATGGGTAATTTTTATTATGGAATTTGAATATATTGTTTTAATATAAGCAAATGCATTTATATATATATATATAGACATATGTATATGCGTAAAAAAGATATATATATAGTCTCCAGATGTGTGTATATATATATAAATATAAATATATATATAAATATATATACAGTGGTTTTATATGTTGTCAATATGAGGTTATTGATAATTTTACAAGTTGTAATGTTAGAATGTAATAAAGAAAGTTAGAGATAAATTATGTGTTTTAAATAAAATGGAGTTTTCTTGAGTAATTGATTTATTTATTTGTTGGAGTTATTAAGTATTTGAAATATTTTATATGGTTTTATTTAAATGTAATTATTTTCTCTCGAGATCATTTGTTTAATCAATTGTGGCTTTCTCTGATTTGGGGTTTATGTCATGTGGGAAAAACCTAGTGTTATTTTATCATTCAATAGGAGGTTAAGTTATTGTTAAGGAATTCCAGAGGTGGGGGATACTAATGTTATATTGATTTTACATTTTGATATTTGTTTTATTTTTTTTATCATGGTTGTTATTTTAGCTTACACATGGATTGTACCATTTTGTGGATGTTGTTCATGTGATTTTGGCAAGATGGTTATGCCTCGTGGATGTTCCATTTGTTGGCTTAGTAATTTTTGTTGGTACAATCCTTTTGTGTTGGATATTTTGTGTTTGGGTGTCTAGGGAGAGTGGCTCTAAGTGGGGGCCAATGCATAAAGGGGTTATTAGGGTAACCCATGTAGAGTTAGAGTAATTAGTGATAACCTAAGTAATTAATTAGGACTTGGGTAGTTAAAAATTAAACAAGATAATTATGATGCCTCGTCCACCTGTTAGTGCTATCATAGACTAGAGGGGATTGAGAAGGTCATGGTTAGCATGATCATTGCCTCATCTTCACAAGAGGTTAAATGATTCTGCATGAGTAACCCTATGGAGCGACTCCTTTAGATAGGCTATCAGGAGAACCAGAGATGGAGGTGGTACCTTGTGATAGGTTGTCTAGATAATCTATGTGAAACAATGTTATGACACTCTTTTCTTGCATTCCATTTGTGTTGTTTATTGAAGTCCTCTGGAAGTGGTCTATTTTTTATGTCTTTTGGTGATTTATCGTTGTTTAGTTTTGTGAGTGGTCTTTTGTTATTATGTTATCTTGTCTAGAGTTAGTTTTGTGTTACTATTGATTTGCTTGGTTGGGGATCCATCCTTGTTTACTCCCAACATGGGGGTGGTTGGGTGGAACATGCTACACACCCTGTTGGGTTCCCTCCTTAGATATAGTTGTATCGTTCAGTACAGGGATTAATAGATGTTGTTGATCTAGGATTCATATGTTTCCTAATGTGTATTTGTACTATGGATGTATTTCTTTTATTGATGTATCTATGCCACATGTGTTGGGAAGACTTTGATGTAAATTTGTATATGTGTTCATTATGATGTATTATCAGAACAATGTAGTGTATTTTCATACCATGTAATCATACTTGAACTACCATTTGTAATTACTGATCATGTTATGTTGTATCTATGGAAATATATATACTTAATGTCTTCATGATCAAGTTATTTATGATTTGCTTGTATGGTTTTATATGGATTACTCCTATTAATGTAGTTATCGTTAATGGATGTTTTAAATGGTGATATGAGAATGAATGGATTTATGTTATTGGTTATTTAATGTTTAATCTATTATCTTTGTTATGGGTTAGTTTAGTAATGTCATGTCGTGTACCCCAAGGGATTTAGTTATGCAACTTAGAACATTGTTATATTGGAATATTCAAGTATATTTATTATGTTCTTTTAAACAAAAATTGTTTCTTTTTTACTTATTTGTTTGGTGTTTGTGTGGCGGGGCATTGCAACTTGGTATCAAAGCCAAGGTTGCTAATGCTAGGTTCTCTAGGTAGTTTGTGTCCATTAGGAAACCTTTGTGTTAATTCTTGATTTTACATAACTCTAATTGTTGTGCAAGATCATGCCTCAAGGTAGAGGTTGTGGCTGAGGAAGAGGCCGAGGTGGTGGCCATAGAGCCAACCACCAAAGTTCATCACCATCGAGTTTCTATGGTTTGGAGCATGAGGAATGACAAAGTCCTCAACACAATCCATCAGGTGGTGGTCAAAACCCAAGACAGCCTAGTTTAGATGGATAGTTACAACACCTTCTAGGGGAGATTCTTGATCGGTTGGGACCCAGGCTAGAGGAGGAGTCACAGGTCAAGAGAGAAAGGGAAAGGTTTCCAAGGTGAAGGGAAGTAATGACAGATCAGGATGTAGTGATAGCTAGTCATATCAGAGATTTGATGAGAGCACACCTGCCTACATTTCATGGTTCTAGAGGAGGTCTGGAAGTAGAAACATGGTTAATTGATTTGGATCGATGCTTTGTGATGCACCCCTATGGTAGTAATACCAAAGCTTGGTGTGTAGTCATACATTTGAGAGGCTTCGCATCCACTTGGTGGTGGCCGGAAGAGCAAAAGTTACATTTGGATATCAGCATGGTCACATGGGAGCTATTTTTGGACAAGTTCAGGGCTCGCTTCCTTTCAGATCATTGGAGGTAAGGTAGGGTAGATGAGTTTCATAGCCTTAAGTAGATGTCGATGTCTGTTGAATAGTATGAGTGGCAATTCTATGAATTGAAACAATATGCAGGAATCAACCATGATGAGGGAATGTTGGTTCAACATTTTGTTCAGGGCTTAAATTCTCGAATCAGTGGTGGAGTTAGAGTCTTTGAGCCTAAGGAATTGGAGGTAGCGATTGAGAAGGATCAGCTAGTAGAAGAAAATTTGGCTATGGCATTGGGAGGACACATAGGAGTTCAGATTGGCAGTGTTCCAGCATCAGGTTTTGGTTCTAGAGGTGGACAGCCTCAAGCTGCAGGGTCTTCTAGGAACTTTCAAGCATCCTCTAAGGGTGGTCAATAGCAACAGTAGTAGTCATAGCCCAAATAGAACAAATCACAGTCTCAATAGGTTGATAGACCTTAGAATAGGAGAAACCAAAGTTGGTAGCATAATAGACCAGACCTTTTTGTGTAGCCTGCATAAAGCACATAGTCGACACATTCACAAGGTAGTTTTTTAGCAGTTGATTGCACCATCTCATGTTGGAGGATTTGGGTGAGGCACAGGATGTTTCTCATGTGGGCAATAGGGACATATTGCTAGGTAGTGTCCACAAAGGAGTACTACAGGTTTTAGGAAAAGACCAGCTACTTCTGAGTTGATAGTGGGTGATATGGGTAGAGCACATTAGGTGTTTGCGACAAAGGACAATCATCAAGAAGAATATTAGGGCACTGTGATCAAGACATCAGGTATGTTGCATGACACTAGTATTTCCATACGCTTTGATTTTGGTGCATCTGACTCTTTTATATCTTCTACAGTAGTAGAGCGATATAGATTGGTGGCATCTAGGCATGGCATAAAATTGTAGGTCAAATTGGCCTCAAGGTCTAAGGTTGTTGTACAGAAGCTTGTTCAGGGTTGTAGTCTGGATATAGGGGCATTGACAACTAAGGTGGATCTTTGGATCCTACCACTTGGTTCGTATGATGTAGTCTTGGGAATGGATTGGTTGAGTGCACACCATGCCATGACAGACTATCACCGTAAAGTAGTGCAGTGTGTCAATAATTTTGGAAAGGAGGTGGAGATTGTGGGTATTCAAAGACCCATTTCATTAAGAATGATCTCTGCTATGCAACTTAAGAGTTTTTTTTGACAGGTTTGTTAGCATTTTATGGTTCCAGTGAATGATTTTGATTCAAAGGATAGTCAAGGGGTTTCATTAGATGATTACCCTCTCCTTAAGGGGTTTTTTGATGTTTTTCTGAGTGAGATACTAGGTATGCTGCCAAAGTGGGATGTAGATTTTAGAATTCATCTGGTACCAAGAGCTGAGCCTATATCTCAGGCTCCATACTAGATGACAATGCAGAAGCTTCAGGAACTTCGTCAGCAATTGGAGGAGCTATTGGCTAAGGGGTTTATTCGACCAAGTGTTTCCCCTTGGGGGGAATCTATAATATTCATAAAGAAGAAGGATGGTTCTCTCCATCTATGTATTGATTATAGGCAATTGAAAAAAGTAATGGTGAAGAACTGATATCCCTTGCCAAGAATTGATGATCTTTTTGATTAGATAAAGGAGTGAAGATATTTTCTAAGATTGATCTCAAATTAGGGTATCAATAGTTGTAGATTCTGAAACCGGATATTCATAAAACAACATTTCAAAACTCGATCAGGACATTACAAGTTCATTGTGATGTTGAGGTTGATAAATGCACCTCCGGGCTTCATGAGCTTAATGAATGGGGTGTTCGAATGAACTTGGATAGATTCATCCTTGTGTTCCTCAATGATATTTTGATTTATTCTAAATCTATGGAGGAACATGAGGAACATCTGAGTAGGTCTTTCAGTGCTTAAGGACAACCAATTTTTATGCCAACTTTGTGAAGTGAATTCTATAAATTTGAAGTTCAATATTTGGATCATGTTAGGTGAGGAATTTTGTTGGATCAAAAATTGGTTGTGGATTAGCCCGCACCACGAATGTCTTATAAATTCATAGTTTCATGGGACTAGCAGGCTATTATCGGTTTCATCCAAGGCTTTTCTCGGATTGCACATATTACCTCTCTCCAGAGGAAGGGGAAGAAATTTCTTTGGTCAGATCAATGTCTAGTTAGCATTCCAAACTCTTAAGGAAAAGCTGACCAGTGCACCAATTTTGGTAGTACCGGATCCTACAGGGGAGTTTGTTGTATGTACAAATGCTTCCTTGGAAGGTTTAGGGGCTGTTTTGATGCAAGAAGGGCGAGTGATTGCATACGAATCCAAACTTAAGGATCATGAACTAAACTACTCCACAAAATTGATGAAACAAAAAGGTTTTAAAGGACATTCTAAAATTTCCAACCAATATAAATTATTGTTTAATTTGAATTCAATAAATAATTATTATTCATTTTCTTTTGAATTACAACTAAAGTCCTAATTGATAGGCTGATTGAAAAAATCTATAGCTTTCAAAGCGATTATAACATTTTTGAATCAAAACATGTCACATTCTATGCTTCACATACTATAGATTAAAAACAAAAATTGAATTTGATGAAGTTTACTCAAGTTAAGGTGGTTAGACATACGAGTTTTTATATTTTTAAAAATTTGTAATAAAAAAATTATAATTAATTATTTACTTGGAAAAAATTACAAAAAAAATGCATCACATCGGACAAGAGTCCTCTACTTATATCTAAAATATTATAAAAAAATATTATCATTTTATTTGCTTGGCGTGGTTAGACAGACACCTACTACTTATTTATTCCTGAAATTTAAGTACTATTGCATTGAAATTTCAAAATTTCATGAAATAGATTTTATTTTTTAGAAAATAAACCTTGGAAAAATTTCAAAACAACTCTTAGAATCTTGGAAAAAAATGCTTCATACTATACTTTTTTCGATAATTTACAAATCAAGTCAAAATCATCTTGTTTGACTAAGTGTGTGTGGATGCATGCTTCTTACACACTTAGTTAAATTATCACCTTGTGGTCAAGTTTATTCCAAGACAACATCTAACCTCTTGGAGTTTATAAGTCATCATCATCAAATCCAAATCCAAATTCAAAATCAAAAACCAAAAGTTCTAAAGTCTAGTATCCCTTCAAGGTTTCTTAAGAGTTCAATCATTCACAATCACCCATATTTCATTATCTCATCACCATCCTTTGATCCTTAACATCTTAGATTTTTCTTTTTTTTTACATAAAGTATAGACCAACCTAAGGAGTTTGAGGTTTACTTCCCATATTCTTGAAAGTTGATCCTTATTTTATGGTCCAAACTAGATCTCAACATAAGAAGAACATGGAAACAAACAAAGAAACATCCACTTCAAGTGACTTGAGTCAAATTTCACCTAAAATCAACACCATCATATCTAGCAAAACCCCACTCAAGCTTCCCCAAATACCACAAGATCTTCAAGAGGGAGGTTTCCAAGTGGAGGATATTACCAACAATGTCCTAGGAATGACTCAAGATGAAATCATGGAAATGGTCCAAAATCCTGAAAATCACAAAATTTCCAATACAATGATGGGGCTTAATCTTTCACAATACATGTTAGAATTGGAAAAGGAAGGGGCCAAAATCCCTTCTGATTATGATGTAAGTAGTATTGTGGAGAAACCTCTTAGGATTATGCCATTGGTCTCATTCACACCTTCCTTCTAAAACATCATTCAACCCATCCCACAACCAACCTCATCTCATGCTCCAAGTCAACCCATTGTTACCAAGGGTAGTTCATTGCTTCATGCTCTTCAAAAACATCCCTTGTAAATAACCAAGACTTAGATGAAAATACCATCTTGGTTCAACCAAATACCATACCTCAACATCTAAAACATCTATACATTCCACTCAACTTTCATGAAACAAACAATCAATCCACTTTTGCCACATCACCAAAATATTCTCTTCACACACAAGTCTCTCTCCCCATGACTTCACAGGGACAAGGGGGACTATTTGGACAAGGGGGAATCTTTTATCCCTCATCATCACTTTCTCAAGGAAACACAACACCCATTTTCCCACCATTTCCCCCTCTACCATTAACTTCTACACAAATCCTCAATCAACTAAACCAAAACACCAGGTGCTACCAATCCAAAAGACACAATCAATCACCACACCATCTATAAATTTGGTCTCCCAAGTACCAAGCATATCAATCGAACCATCTATCACACAACCACCTATCATCATACAAATGACACCTCAAAAAACACCTCAACAAACTCTCATCACAACAGCTCACACCATTTTGAATCCTCCACCTCCACCCCTAAAACCAAACTTGGAAAATCAATACAAAATCATAATGCAAGCTTCCCAACAAGCTTAGCAAGCTACACAAGCAGTATAAACCACACAAGTAGGACAAGCCACATAGGCTACCCAAGCTATAGAAGCTACTCAACAAACTCAAGCTTAGGCACAAGCTCAATATCAAGCCCAACAAGAACAAGCAAAGGAAAAATACTAAGAACAACAACAACAAATTCAATAGCAAGCCTATCAACAAGCTTTACAACAATACCAAGAACAACAAGAAGCAACTCAGTTACAATCCCATCAACAAGCATTGTTGGCACAGTAACAACTAGACCAACAATAGGTGTTGGCACAACAACAATTATAGGCATATCAACAAGTGTTTATCTCACAACAAAGATTGCAAAAACCTCCCATGAACATGCAAAACAACCCACCCATCACTCTAAAAAATAAAACCAGCTCAAAACACATTTATCCCACTAGACGATCCCCAAAATGACATGTTCGCACAAATCAAATTTCTCTCAGAACAAGTGCTAGACCTACAATCTGGAAAAATAACAAAAACCTAAGGGAATTTTTTCCCTTATCCATTTGATAGAAGCATTGTGATGGTTCCATTCCTAAAAGGATTTGAGATACCTAAATTTCAAAAATATCATGGGAATGGTAACCATTGAAGTCTCATATGATGAATCTTAGGTAATGTGACTATTCCCTAGGAGTTTGGCTAGACCAGCAATGGAATGGTTCTCTCACCTTCCTCCCAAAATCAAAAAGTTCTGAGAATTTGTGGACTTTTTCATACAAAACTATTCATTCAGCATAGACATGGATGCAAGTTTAGAAGAACTATCCACTCTCAAACAAGCCAAGGGGGAAACATTTGCATCCTTGCAATGATGGCAATCCAAGGCCAACATGAGTAAGTGGACTATGCCTAAAGAAAAAAATGTCTATACTATCATCGCCAATCTCAAAGGAACCTTGTCCTTCCATCTAAAAATGAAATGCATCACCAAATATGACTAGTTGATCCCTAAGACACTCAACATTGAAAAATCCCTTATTACGCAAGGGGGTACACCTACTTATTGGGACAACCACCCATCAATAAGTTACAAAAAAAAACCTTGCACATGGGAAAAGAACAAGGAAATTACTAACAATGGTGTGGTTGACGCAAAAGTTATAATCAGTGCCCCAAGGAAAAACACACATTCATATCAACAACTACAAGTTAGCACACAAGCCAACACATCATCACAACAACAAAACAATCAAGTGGTCTATTTTCAGTAGCAACTTCGCATTGAGACTCCTAGTTACCTCTTTTAAGGGGAAGGCTCAAGATTGGTATCGGTCTCTTGCCTTTGGTTCCATCCTTTCCTGAGACTAGCTTGGACAACGCCTGTTCAAATGATTCTCAAAAAAGGTTACCGTTCTTCGTTGCTGCAATAACTAATCACCATCAAGAAGGCTTCACATGAAGCCATGAGTGACACC
>VDFB02166526.1:0-13274 GCA_007258455.2 Sequoia sempervirens | reverse complement strand
TGTTTTTCAACCTTTTTATTTAATAAGCATAGTTTGTGCATTCAAGTTTAGTTATGTTGTTTCTTTTGAACAAATTATTTTCCCAAATTTACCAAGTGTCACTCCTCCATGATGATAGAATTCAATTCAAAATTCAAGAAAATATTTGGAAAGATAGTTCATCTACCTAATTGATTGGTTATTAAAGTAAAAATATGAAGATATATCCGTGATGCAAAAAAATAGGAGTTATGGAAGAAAATAAGGTTTGAGCATGTAGATTGACAATTGAAAAAATAGCATTTTTGAATTTTTCAAGATAGTAAATCTCGCATGGATGTTTTAGTTTTAAATTAAAAATTAGATGCATGAGAGAGCTTAATTTTGAATATTGCAAAACCAAATTATCCCTATACTCTAAAGAATATTTTAAAAAAGAAAATGGATCTCCATGAACAAGCCTCAAGTAGAAAAACACCCAATAGAAAGAGAGGCTCATCATCTAGAAATCCACAAGATCCTCTATTGGGATAGGGAAGTAGTAAACCCTATGTTGCTACTCCAACTCAACCAAAAGCATAGGTTTCCCATGTGAGGGATCTAAAGGAAGGAATAAATTAAGATCCAACTCTAGATCGAACTCTAGTCTTTGACCTCACATATCATGTTTTTGACATAGTAATTTCAAAGACCACTAAGACCTTGAGTGAAGGAGCACATGCACACAAGAATATAAACATAAAGGCAAGGAAAGTTGACACATTTGGGATTCAAATATGGAGCTACACATTAGCTCAATATATGGTCCTAATTATTCACCCTTGTTATGAGCTTGTAGATGCATGAATCAAATGTTTTGATTGAAAAATAAGGATAATTAAATGAAGGAACGTCCAAGTAATCATCAATGTTGATGCCATTAGAGATATGCTTCACATAGAGTGTGATCTCATAAGCTTATTTTGTGGTCACACCAAGCTACCTAAAATATGGGAGATAAGGGACAACCAACTAAGTTTTCTAAACGTCGAGCTTTTTTTGGATGAGGACAACAGAGTATTGTCTTCCATTATTGTAGCCTTGCCACAATTTACACAAGATGTTCAAGAATTTTGTTCTATCATAGCTTTCATTTTTTATCTTTATGATGATAAAGAATCTTTCATTTTCAATTGGGTGTTATTTTAAAACTCAAAACCATTAGTCGTAAACAATATTTTAAGATTGATTTTTTTGAAGTTATAGTTGATCGACTATGTTACCAATTGGCCAACTTCAACCACTAGCAATTATTCAAGTACTATTCCTTCTTGCTACATTTAATCTAGCATCAAAACCCCCAATTTTTCCAACCAAACATACATCTCATTTTTTAAATGAGTCATTTAATCCTCAGAAAATCATACCCATGTCATCTTAGACACATTTCTTATCTTACACATCATATTACTATGAATTCTCTAAGAAATTTATCTGTGCAACCCTTGTTGATCTCAACCTAGAAGATGTCACTTTCATGATAATTGGTAAAAATAAAGGTTTCTTTGCTAATAATTGTCTTCCATGTAATTTGTTCTTCAAATCCCATTACACATTGATTGAAATCTATGGTTTTAAGAAGGCTTTTAGACTTGGACCAAATTTCTCATAGACATGATTCTAGCAATATAATTAGATTTCCAAATTGATTCAATTGATTCCAAGTTTGGGGAACTTGGGAAAAAGAAGAAAGTTTTGCATGACCTACCATTCTCCAAAGGATGAATTATAGTTAATAAGAGGGGATTTGAACACTCGTTGACAATGAAATTAGCCAATATAGGTCTTGAACTCATTAAAGATTATTGGCCATATGATCCCATACGGTCTATGACATCTTGGATGGCTAGATTGAAGGTAAAGGAGGTGTTTGTGTATCATATTTGTTCGACTATTGAAGAAAAAAGGTCTCCATAGGATGACACACCAAACAAGTATGTTGAATTCCAAAAAGTTGATTCTAATGATTCTCCTCCTTAGGAGACCTCTTATAAACTAGTGATTTCCTATGACCCCTTAATATCATGACTTGTGGTTTGAGGAAGGATCTAATAAAATATGATTGGAATGAAACTAATATTAGATCCTATTGGGAAAATAGGCATGAAAACATTAAGCTAGAAAAGAGCTTTGAAAGGGTCGACACAAATGAGAGTTGGGAGATGTTATGGAATGAAGAGAATGAAACACTATCCTTTACATATGATGCAAGAAACATATATCTTGAAGGAGATTATGAGAAATAGGGAGAAGAGGAAGAAGCTATAGAAACATATGAATTAGAAGCAAGGGATTCTATAAAGGAAATTCTTGATTATAAAATGAGCTATTGAAATTGATCCCCTCCAATGTATTAGGTGGAAGGAAAAATATCACAAATTCATGCTCACTTGGTCTAGATATCTTTGATACCTCAAGATCCTAGAGTAGAGTTAGTGAAAGATCATGAAGTTGCATAAATAACATATCCATGTTAAGTGGGAAAAGAGACCGTAGATCTAACAAGTAAATTATCATGAATCTAGATTTTCTTTTCTTAACATTGGAACATGAACCAATGAGTGTTTTATGATTGGATAACTACATCAAACGCATAAATGAAAAATATGAAATCATACATAAACCGATACATATTTGAGATGTGTAGACAAAGGGGAACCTTGGTTAAAATAAGATCCCAAAATGTAGGACATGGTGTGGGAAACCTCCAGTTCTAGGTTTTGGATTTTCAATGGATAGATCACCTCAATAACAATCTACTATATCTAACTTGTTGTTGTCAGGTTTTGAATCCTCGATCTGCCACACATGAAAATAGGGAAATGTTGCATTTTATAGGAGTTTCTCCTTAGCTGAAGCTCATGTTGATTTTACCACCTCCACAAAACAATGATACCTCATGGTATATATCACACAATTTTGGGAGCATAGACAAAGTAAATAATAATGACCTGTAATAAATAGAATAACACAAGATAATATTAGCTTTAGGTATGAAACCCCTTTGTTGAAAGGATGTCACATTATAGGTTTCACAAAGAGTTGATGAAGAAGGAACAATTTTGTTTTGAATACCCTAAGGGTTAGTCCACATAAAAAATAAGAAATTGTAGCAAGCATGTAGAGAAGAATAGAAAAAAGAGATAGATTTTCTAGGAGAGAGATTAAGTTGGTGGATTGCTTAGATGTTTAAGTGAGGGAATAACTTATATTTATACGAAGCTTAAACATATTTTCATTATTAAATGTTAGTTGAAGTCGAGCATAAAAATTTTGAAAATGAGGAACACAACTTCTAATCCTCATTTTCCCAATAATGGTAAAAATTCAAAAATTTTCCCCGCTCGTCATATGGCAAGTAAGGGCTTTCTTGCGTACCGGTAGGGTTCCCTTGACTGGATTTCCCATCACCAATGGAGCATTTTCTTCTAGATAAAAATTTGATTTACATGGAAATTCATCTCCATCGATGAAAGAAGTTTTTTCTGATAAAGTTAAGCATTTTCAAGGTTTTCCTGGCCACATTTTTCAAAATGGGGTTTGGTTCTCTGATCAACAAGTTCTCAAGCCTCCCATTATGAATTTTTAGCACCATTCTCGAACCAAAAAAGCTCTTGTCAAGGAGAGGCAAGATCCTTTTGACATTTGTGTTCCTAAATCAAAATTCTACTCAGATTCCTTGAGTTCCTCCCATTCATGGGCTTATGTCGCTTCTGGTCATTTACATGGCCATAAAATTTCTCCTGCTCCCCGTGTAATGAATTTCATCCCTAAAAAACTTGTTTCTAGTTCTTCCAGGGCTCCCTTCATTCCAAATTCTTCATCTCCTTGCCTGACCACTTTCCTGAATGACATCTCTATTGTTTACCCTAGACCTTTTGTGCCTTTGCGACCACCTCTCACTTTTCTAAATTCTATTCCTATCAATAAGAAGGTTTTTGCAGGCCCTAATTCAAATGGTACTAATGATATGGGGCGGAGGGTTCATTTAAAGACCCAAATGCAGGGGAAGGAGAAGGTTTGGGTTTTAATGGGCAGAAATGGGTTCTAAAAAGATTCAGGAAGAGTGATCAAGTCAATTTCACTCTTCCTCATACCATGCTTCTTCCATAGATTGATGATCTCAAGGATGTCACTTTAATCTGTAAGTTTTGGAAATTCCTTCCAAATCTTATTTTTTAAAAAAATTGGTTTTTTCAAACTTGGGATAGATCTAACCAAGTTTTCTTTTTAGACAAGGGAGAAGGTTTCTTTGTCGTTATATTTTTTGATAAAGATTCTAGAAATGTTGTTTATAGAAAAAAGTATTGGATTTGTGAAGGGAACGATTTATTTACAACTATTTGGACTCCAAATTTTATCCCTTCTCATACTAGGGTTCACTTTATTCCTTTTTGGGTACAATTGCAAAGGTTACCTCTGGAGTACAAAGAGTCAAGCATTATTGAGGTCCTAGGCAATCAGATAGGCATTTATCAACATCATGATTCATTTTTCTTCTCTAATCCCTCCTTACCAGTTAGGCTTTGTGTGCTTATTGATGTTTCTAAGGCTCTACCAATGGTTGTTAATATTAAGTCAAGCTACGACTTGTGGAAACAAAAATTGGTTTTTGAGGATCCAAATCAGTTCTATTTTTTATGTCATTCACCTATTCATTCCCCCACAAAATGTGTGGAGTTAGAGGATCTGAACATGAATAAAGCATTAGGATGCATTCAAAGAATCTATTAATTCATCGAATGACAAATCACTTGTGGCTTTGCTACTGGATATACCACCATCTCTGTTTTATTATGTCTCTCAAATCAAGCAACAATTGGATGCTTGTGGGGAAGATATAGTTGTTCTTCAAGAAACGAAAACCTTTGAGGAATCTTTTCAAGTTATTGTTAAGAAGTGGAGCAAATGAAAAAATTCACATTCACCCTCTCAAGGAGCCTTAAGAGGATCGCTTACTCTTTGGAATGCAAAAACAGTTTGCATTGGAAATATCTCATTTGATCATAATTGGAAGCTAATGAAGATTAATCACTTTGATTTATCTTTTTGGTTGCTTAATGTCTATAGGCCTAACAATACTATAGGCAAGAGGATGTTGTGGGATAATTTGAAATTGAAACTTGATAGTTTGGGGCAAGAGAAAGTTGTTCTTGTGGGGGATTTTATTGCAATTGCAATTTCTCTTGAGAAAAAAGGTCGTATATGCCCTCCAAAGAAAGTTATGGAGCATTTTGTTGCTTTTATTCAAGATAATGCTTTGGTTGATGTAATTCCACAAAATGGTGGATATACCTAGACAAATAGGAGAAATAATTTCCTTCAAATTGAGAAGAGAATAGATAGGTTATTTATTTCTTCGAATTGGGTATTAAGTGACCATCAATTTCAATCTCAAATTCTGCCTTTTGCAACATTTGATCACTTTGCTATTTCACTAGATTTGATAGCAAATCAAGGAAATACAAAGTTTCAATCCTATTTTAAGTTTGAGGTGATGTGGTTTAGACATACAAATCTTATTCTCTTGCTAAAACAGTGGTGGCTGAGTGCGCTCTTTATCTATGGTTCTAGAATGTTTCAATTGAACAAGAAATTGGAGCATGTTAAACAAAAACTAAAAATCTAGAATCAACATGTTTTTAAAAATGTATTTGTACAGAAAGAATTGGTTTATAAGAAGTTAGAAGCAGTGAATGAAAACATTATTGCCAATGGTTTGGATAATGCATTATTTGAAGAGCAAAGTAAGTTACAAGAGGAATGGAACGAGTTGCTATTAAGAGAGGAGGTCTATTAGAGACAAAAGTCTAGAGAAGTATGGCTAGAAGATGGAGATAGGAATACAAGTTTTTTTCACATATCAGCACAAATAAAAAAAAGAAAAAAGCACTATTTTCTCTATTAAATATAGTGTGTCAGGTGTTCTTCTTACTAAAGAGGCAGAGATTCAAAATGAAGGAGTCAAGTTTTTTTTTGCTCTTTTATCTACAAGTAACAATGACAATGCTCTTTTAGCAAGAGAAAGAGAAGAGCTTCTTCAGGATATTCCTAATCTGGTTTCTCATGAAGATAATATTAGACTGATGGCTCCTTTTTCACTCAAAGAAGTAAAATAAGTGTTTTCTTCCATGTCTCCTGATAAAGCACCAGGACCTAATGGTTTCACTGCTATCTTTTATCAAAAATGTTGGGATTTCATTGGAGTTGATATTCTCAATGCTTTGGAGGAATCAAGAAAATTAGGAGGTATGCTAAAAAAATTTAATGTGACTAATATTGCCATTATACCAAAAATTAAAACTCCTCAGACTTTCTATGATTTTAGGCCTATTTCTTTATGTAATACAATTTATAAAATTTTCACAAAGGCTATTTATCTTCAGTTGCATTCTCTTCTACCCTCAATCATCTTTGAGGAACATGGTGGTTTTGTTCCTGGGAGAGAAACAACAGAAGGAGCAATTGTTGCCCATGAAACTTTGCACTCCATTGTTGTAAATAAATTGTCTACAATGATTATTAAACTTGATATGCAAAAGGAATATGATAGGGTTGATTGGGATTTTTTGAATCAGGTGCTATTAAAGTTTGGTTTTTCTCTTAAGTGGTGTAAGTGGATAATGGCATGTTTGTCTGGTGCTAAGTTTTCAATTTTATTAAATGACTTAGTAGTTGGTTTTTTTGGATCTACTCAAGGGGTCCACCAAGGAGACCCATTGTCTCCATTCTTATTTATCATACTGGTAGAAGCTTTGAGTAGTTCTTTTCTCAAAGCTCACACGCGAGGTCTCATTCAAGGTGTTTCTATTCCAAATACTAACATCTTAGTGACTCATTCTCTTTTTGCTGATGATACTTTGCTTTTTGGTAAAGCTTCAATAAGAGAAGCTTTACAAATAAAGTCTTTACTAGAAAAGTACACTACAGCTTCAGGGAAAAAATTAAATGAAGGTAAGTCAAAAGTTTATGTGTTCAATACCAAATCTGATATTGAAAATTGAATTGTCAATCTTTCTGGTTTTTGGCATGCACACTTGCCTTGTAAATATTTAGGCATCCCATTCTTTTCTGGTTAGAACAAAGCTAATTATTGGAAAAAAATTATTCAAACCATTCAAGCTAAAATTTTGGCATGGAAAGGTAGATGGTTATCTTTATCTAGGATAATTTTATTGGTAAAATTTGTATTATCATCAATTCCAAACTACTTTATGGAATGTCTAAAAGCAACAAAGTCCATCATTTCTCAAATTCAAAAGTTGATCAAGAAATTTTTATGGTCAGGTAATTTGGATAGAAAAAATAAAATTCCCCTCATTTCTTTGGAAACAATGTGTCTAGAGAAATTAAAAGGTGGAGTAGGTCTTCACAGTTTTCTGAATAGAAATGTGGTCCTTGGAGCTAAAATGGTTTGGTGAATGTATGTTAAACCTACAACTAAGTGGTGTCATCTTATGCAGTGCAAATATCTAGATAATCATTGTCCTTCGAGAATTTTTATTGTTGCAAATCCACCTTCAGGGTCTGCAATGTGGAATTTTTTGATCTCATGTTGGAAATTTATCTTACCTCATCTAACTTAGGAAGTGAATGATGGTAATGAAGCCTTATTTTGAAAAGATTCTTGGAATGGATACCGGAATCTAGCTGTAGATTTTAATTTTGGGAACATTGCAAATTTTTTGTCTCAAGCTTGGGGATCAAAAGTAAAAGATTTTGTTCAAAGTGTGGATACAGTGACTGGAAAAGTCAAGTGGAAGGACTTTTCAAAAGAGGCAATTGATGAGGATCATAAAGCCCATATTTCATCTACTCTACAAGAAAGAGTAGTTTACTTTTCATCCAAACCTGATAGAATAATTTTGTCTAATGTAAAAATAGGTTGTTATTCTGTTAAAGAGGGGTACAAATCAATTTCACAAGTATCTTGTCAAATATCACAACAAAGAGCGTATCAGTTTTGTTGGAATTCAAAAGTGTTGCCAAAAGCAGGTTGTTTTGCTTGGCTTGCAATTCAAAATAAAATTCTAACAAGTGATAAACTAGTGAAACTAAAGATAGTTGCTCCTTTTAAATGTGTGCTTTGTGATCAAGAATTTGAAAATATAAATCACCTCTTTCTTTTGTACTCAGTAGCGCAAATTTGTTGGTTGTTTGTAGTGGCTAAAATGAATTGGATAATAGCTATGCCTAACACCATTTGGAAATTATTCACTAGTTGGCCACAGTTGTATAATCATCATTTTTTGCAAGTATTTGGTGTATTATTCCTTCCTCAGTATTATGCGCTATCTCGTGGGCAAGGAACAAAATTATTTTTAGGAAAGAGAAATTGAATATTGATCAAATGCTAATACTATTGGAAAGGTCAATATCTGAAGCAGTAAATGCTTATGTGTACAAAGTAAAGCATGTTGGCTCCCTTTTCACTGCTTGGGATTCAAGTTTGATGTCCTCATGGACTTTACTATCTCTGCCATTTAAAGGTAATCTTCATTAGCATGTCCCAAAGGTAAATAGAGATTCCATTGTGTGGTCTCCTCATCCTTTAGGTGTCTTTAAGCTGAATATAGATGGAGCATTTAGGGGAAATCCAAGTTTATTTGGAGTTGGGGTGGTCATATGTGACCATAGAGGTTTAGTGTTATGTGCAAAATCTTATAAATTGTTGCTAGGAACTAATAATGTTGCGGAGGCTCAAGCTCTTTTGTTTGGTTTGAAGTTAGTATTTAGCTTCAAGTTACCTATGATTCAGGTAGAAGGTGACTCAATGATCTTAATTAATGCATGTCGAGATCACAAGCTTCAGAATTGGAAGTTGGAATATATTGTTAAGAAGATTTGGTCATTGCTTGACATGATAGGAAATTATGAAATTTTGCACACATACAGAGAGGGAAATATGGTTGCAAATTTTTTGGAAAATTATGGGTGTGATCAAGCAGATAACGGAGTTACTCATGTGGCTGCATTGGGTAAGATGCATTATATTTTAGAAACTTTACTATCAAAGGAGGAAAGAAACTTTACTATCAAAGGAGGAAAGACTTTGTTAGGTAATGCACAAATATCTGGTAAGTTTGTGATGAGCATCCAAAGCAGGAGGGCAATCTTTGCATCACCGAAAAGATGATTTCCATTTTGTTCTTGTTGTTTTTGTAGATGTTTTGCATTTTTCGATACCTCTTTCATCTAATAAGGTTGCCAACTTTCTAATCCGCTTTTTGTTTTTCGCCAATCGCCATTTTAAAGGTGTTTTAATTCTGAAGCGGGAAGACAAAAATTTAGTGGGAAGGTTCAAGATGGAAAAATACATAGTCCGGTGAAAGAAATCATCAAGATCATTCAATACTTGAAAGTTATTCAGTTCTAGTTTCTCGCTAGTTCGAAAACCTTCCGAACCGGGCTTTGAGGTACTAAACGATCCTGCATGGGCCCGAATTTATGAAATGCCAAAGAAGCCTTTAGAGATCTACTTTGTAGAAAGAATCGCCTTTCTCAAATCCTTTCAGTGCTAGTATCATCATTGAAGATCCGACGGTCGGATTAAAAGTTATGGCTACCGGAAGTTGGTGCATATTTTAAAAATGTGCTAATTTTCAACTGTGAATTTATCTTGAATTTCAAATTGTAATTTTGGCGCCAAATCGTCAAAAATCTTATCTCGAAGGTTGTTTTGGTTCCAAACCGAAATGGGTCTATTTAGGGACTTGTTCATGATTTTTGGGTAACTTTTTGGGGAAAGAAGTTCGCGACGTCAGCGAAGGGGATCTAGGTAATTTTCTATAATTCTGTAATTTGCATGTAATACAGAGCTTGGGGATTTGAGATCCTCTGCATATAAGAAGTTCCATATTTATGAATAAAATATTATTCTCTCTTTTGTGAGTGTATTTCAAGGTCTTGGGTTTGCCACTGGGCATGGTACAATTTCTAAGATTACAAATCTGATTAAGGTTGGACACTTCTAAATTATATCATTTTTGTCTAACATATGTGAAGATTAGACAGGTTTTGTTATATTTTCGAAATAAAAATTTAGATATATGTGACAAACTATCATGAAGAAATGAAATAAGCCAATGTCATATATGTTACTGGCAATTATAGATGTGTTAGTTTTGGGTTAGATCCATGAAAAATGAAATAATTGGTGATAAATTTATGCATATGTAATTGGAAATTACATGTGTGTTACTTGCCAACACGTGGGTAATTGGCAATTACAAGTGCCAATCCTTTTTAGATCATTGTAGTGGAAAAAATAATTAAGCTCAATAAAGGATCTAATAGCACGTGTAATTTCCATTTACGTATGTGGGAGCTTCTTGGCTAGATATATGAGACAAAAATTAAAGAATTTGATGATATCATCAAAGGGTATCAAAGTGATGCAAGCAAAGCGAGAAAATTTTGACATCATTTAAAGTTTGTATATGAATCGTACTATTCATATGTGCAAATTTGATTCTTTTCAAAATAATGTGGTTCCAGTACATTTGAGTTGGCCCCTTTGTCATTTCAAATGTATAACATAAATCTAAAAGTTAATTGCTTATGCAATTTTGGGTACATCAAATACCGCGATATCAGGTTTGCATGAATTGAATTCAAATACAGGGACATTCATATCTTAAGATGATCTAAGCATGTTATGATGCTGGTAGCTGGTGTACTCATTCACTAATGTGGGTAATCTTGTTCATATTTTTGCGTACACTAAAGTGGGATTTGGAGTTTCCATATTTCACTTGTGGTACGCATGGATATCTATATCCGTCCTTCCAAAGAACACTAAATCTTGTGACAGGGCAACAAGTGTTTTCATCCCATTATTTCTTTAAATGGTTTATCTCTTTTAGTACGTTTAGCATATTAATGTTAAATGATCCATATACATTGGAGGTGTGTGAAATATATCAAGCATTTGCTAAATGTATTTTTTCTATTGGTAAATTTTAGCTACGTACTCACTAAACTCGATGTCATCATGATAGTTATGTACTCACTAAATCCTCTATTTATTTGGCCAAGTAAGTTTCCTATTAGCAAATAGTAGCGCATAACTATCTTCTGAAGGATCAATCTGCAAAAAATTTGTAAGTGTAATAGTGATGGATTATCATCTGAAGAATTATCATGTGTGGTTTCCAATGCAAAGATGGGAGAGGCCATTTACAGGAAGAATGGAAGAGCTTCATCTGCAAACTATTTTTAAGCTCAGGTGTCCCTATGATTATAGGTTTCTCAAATGTGTTATTGGGACGAAAGTTCTTCACCCAAAATCAAGGAGGTTGCTTTATCCATCAAATATTTTGTCAATTTTTATATCTAACCTATTGGATATGCTACAGTGTCTAGATTCTATGATTGTAATTGCAGAAAAAATGGTTAATGCTATATTCCTACAAAATGATGCTCTTGTGGATTGTGCTCAGAAGTATGTTTTCGGTATGGGGGAGGGTTATGTGGGTGGAATAATTTTGCCACATTTCTTGCCTCATAATAGGGTGTTTGTTAATGTCTATGATGCATTCAAGAATTCTTTGGAGCTCTTTGACCCAAGTCATCTTAATAGAGCTTTGGCGATATATAGTCCTTATGTGGGGATAGAAATATTTGAGTTCTTTAGAGAAAAATATCATTATGTTTCTTTTCTACTTTATCATAACTGTATTCATGCAACTTCTCCTGTTTTACAACGCCAATTAGTCAGTGCACAATTGACCATGCAAATGAGTGTTCATAATTTGGTTTAGAATCGGGTTGCAGCTAAGGTTCCAGACATGAAAAATTCTCAGAACATGGATGAGGAACAAGGTGAGCAAGGGGAAAATTCTGTAGAGAATATGCAGATAGAGGAATAGGTGAACAATTTGGTACCTGGTTAAAATTTTGTTTCAATTTTGGCCAAACTATAATATGGCTAAGGATGCGGATGGTGGCTAAAAAAGATGTTTTTCTAGAATTTATATGAATACAAGCAGAATCTGAAGGATTTTTGGTATTTTTGTAAAGGATATTGGAAATGCTTAATGAATCCTCACATATGGGTTCAGAAACAATACATAGGGGGATGCTAATTTTGTAACTATGTAATATTGCAGTATCAAAACATCAAAGCTCATATGTGATGTAACTGTATCAAAGCATAGATAATGAAATGTAATGTAATGAAAGGTAGTGATGTAATTATTTGGGTTTTATACTCAAATTATGTAACTTTTTTGGGCTATAACTAGAGGTTTTCTTCCGGATTCTTTCCTACTGATATGCCCTTTGAATCCGGGATATGTACATAATAAATATAAATAATATATTATAGTGGCTCGACCACTTTTGCTTAAGAAAAAAAACATATTTTCACTATTCAATAAGATAAGTCAATAATTTATTTTTGTTGGCCTTGCCGTTGCACCAAAAGGTTGACCTGTCAATGCTTAATACAAGCTTCAGATAAGATCCACAAGAGGCAGTTAAACCATGTCACAAACCCAAGCACTATGTTGGACAAGGAAGACCAAGGGACACACCATCTTCCAACAATCCCCCCCAGCACAAGTGAGGGGTTTGAACCTGTGACCTCCACTCTGATACCAATTGTTGGCCTTGTCATTGCACCAAAAGGTCAACCTGTCAATGCTCGATACAAGCTTCAGATAAGATCCATGGGAGGTGATTAAACCATGTCACAAACCCAAGTGTTGTGTTGGACAAGGAAGACCAAGGGACACACCATCTGGAAAAAAATTTGAATTATTAAACATATCGAGGCCAACAATGCTTCAAATTTAAGGTCTGATTAGGTCAGATAGGGTGTTAGGCACCCTAGTCCAAACATTTTTAGCTCTTCAAAAGTCCATTAAATGGATATTTACTTCAATTTTTGAATTTAAATCAATTTCCTAAAAGAAACAATTTTAAAAAGTAAATAATATGCCTAATTAGGCATATGCACTTAAGAGGGTTCCAAACCTAGTGTGAAATAATCAAGGGTTACAATTTACAACACTACATTTAGCACCCACTTTAGTGAGGGTATGAACTTTTTCTCATACACTAAAGTTGTTGAACACCTAGAACACTATGGGGGGTGAATCTATATTCACTGAAAGTCATTAAATTAAAATGCATTCCACAACATCTCATTCAATGTGCAATAATGGAAAGAAACATTAAAAGCATGCATCACATCGATAGACACAAGAACACCATATTTTACATGGAAAACCCAAAAATGGAAAAACCATGGT